>SNQJ01S0023393.1:0-17671 GCA_010110895.2 Picea sitchensis
CCTCTCCCTAAGTGTTGTAAGTGTCATATAAGTGTCTCATACACCTTACCACCATGGAATAACCTATTTCACAATCCCTAGTCAATGTGGAGGAGGGATATATTACATGAAGGACAAAATACCAAGTGCACATGAATCATTATTAATATTCATGAAAAAGAAATTAATTAAGTGTGAGAATCAAGTGCACGTGAATTATTATTAATATTCATGAAAAATAAATTAATTAAGTGTGAGAATCCACCTCACATTTGGTTTCCTATTTTTTAGGGAAGTTGGAAGAACTCATGGATGGTTGAAATATTTCCCTTCTTAAAATCCTTGAGAGATATTTCCTCCCTAAAATCCTTAAGAGATATTTTCTCCCTAAATATCTTTTAGATCCCCTTTTAGTGGATCTGATGAGTGATCCTCTCCATATTGTGTCTCAGGATGGAATTAAAACTGATCCTAAAAGGGTTGAAGCTATAGACACTATAAATATTCCTAGAAACGTTAAGGAAATTCAGTCATTTGTAGGAAAAATATTTTTTTTGAGAAGGTGTATTCCTAATTTTGGTGAAATCGTGAAATTGATTACGGATATGCTTAAGAAGAATAGTGAAGTCAAATGGGTAGCTAAAGCCAAAACATCATTTTCCCTCATAAAGATAGTTTTAAGCGAAGCACCTGTACTGGCAAGCCCCGATTATCTGAAAGAGTTTTTTATTTTCTCATTCGCATCTGAACACACAATTGCGGTGGTACTCCTCTAAAAAAATGATGAAGGTTTCGAGCAACCCATAACATTCTTTAGTAAAATTATTAGAGATGCAGAATTGAGATATGATATAATGGAAAAGAAAGCATATGCTATGGTAAAGGAGCTAAAGGATTTCAAAACCTACGTGTTACACTCCAAGGTAATTTCATACGTACCCACCAGTTCCATCAAAGAAATTTTGGTTCAGCCAGACAGTGATGGGAAGAGGAGTCGGTGGCTGGCTAAAATTCAAGAGTTCGATCTAGAGGTGAAGCCAAAAAAGCTAGCAAAAGGAAATGGTTTGGCTAATCTCTTAGCTGAATCAAATTTCAGAGCATTCAGGATAAATAACTTGCAGGGATATGAAGGAGGTGTGGACATAGACCTATTCGATGACCAAATATTTGCAACCAGAATCGAAGAGAAGTTTGTCTCATCAGGTTGGTATAAAGACAGAGTGTCTTACCTACTGACCCTAGAATGCCCCGATGATCTGTCTCCATTTAAGGCCAGGACACTGAAGCTACATGCGATGAAGTATTGTATATCCTAAAGTCAATTGTATTGGAAGAACCCATTAGGCTTCCTACTGGTTTGTTTAGTGGAATCAGAAACAGAAAGGGTCATAAACAAATTTCACAAAGGTGTATGCGGAGGACATCATGAATGGAGGGAAACAACTTATAAAATCCTAAGAGAAGGATATTATTGGCCTAAATTATTCTCATATGTTGACACCAAAGTCAAATCCTATAACCCTTTCCAGTTATTCGCAGACAAGCAGAAACTCCCAGCACTACCTTTGGTTCCGGTTAAAGCGGAAGCCCCTTTTCAACAATGGGGGTTGGATTTTATAGGTGAAATCAACCCACATTCCAATGCTTGACATAAATGGATCATGACTACTACAAATTACTTCACCAAATGGGTGGAGGTTATTCCGACTAGAAAGGTGACTGATTAAGTGGTAATAGATTTCCTGGAAGAGAACATACTGTCCAGATTCGGCTGACCCTGAAAGATAGTCACAGATAATGCCCAGGAATTCAAGACTATGGCAATTGTCAGCTTTTGCCAAAAATATAATATAGTATTGGCCCACTGCACGACATATTACCGTTAAGGAAATGGGTTAGTCGAATCATCAAATAAAAGTTTAATTACCATAATTAAGAAAGTGTTGAGCGAAAACAAAAAATATTGGCATGTGCATTTGAAGTATGCTTTGTGGCCAAATCAGATAGGTATGAATAAATCTATTGGTACTTCTCCTTTTCAAATGGTATATGGGACTTACGTGGTATTACCTATAAATATAGTGCTCCCTGTGATGAAACTCTGGCAAGATGAGAAAGAAGAACCAAACCATGTCACAAGGAGAATAAATCAGTTGATTGAGGTTCAACAACACAGGACTGAAGTGGATGAAAGGCTGCAGAAATACTAGGACAACATGAAAGCATTGTTCGATCATAAGGCCAAAGACAGGGAATTCCTCCCTGGCGATTTGGTTTCGAAATGGGATGTTAGGAGGGAATAATTGACAAAACATGGTAAATTTGACCACATCTGGTATGGACCGTTCAAAGTCACAGCGTCTGAGGAGAAGAATTCATTTCTATTAGAAAATTTGGACGGTAAAATCTTCAACATCCATGTTAATGAGCGTTATCTGAAGCATTATATGCAATAAATGATTTCCAAGTTTCCATTGTATATACCAGTTTGTGTCTTTGTTTTTTATAGTTTTTGGTAAGTTTTACCTTCATCGCAAATAAAACAAGTTAGTGATATCCTAGGAGTAAGGATATGAAATAATCAATGCCTTGAAATCCATAAATCTTAAAACCCTGATACTCCCCATGTTGTTTTCTTTCAGGATTACAGCTTACGTCCCTAATAGAAAAAAGAAGAAAATGGATGGGCATGCATCGGGAAATCAATTTACCTAAAATAGGTGATAAAAGAAAATTTATTAAGATGAAAACGAAATGGTAAGGCAAAGGTATGAATTCCCGAAGTGTCTAGATTTTTTAAATGATTATCACCTAGGTGCAACAACGTTCTCATTGAATGTGATTATTTTCACTGGGTGTGCCGTGCAAAAGAACATTTTTTCACTATGGTTTCCAAGGAGTCCCCCCAAATAAGATAAAGAAAATTGAAACAACCAGAAGAAGTAAATTAAACTCAAAGAAAAAGTTCCCAAAATAAAAATTATGTTATAATGCTTGTGCTTATGAAATCCAAGCTTTCCTTCTCACTCTCCCCCCTTTCTGTGGTTCTTTCTCCCTTGAATCCATATGTTTTCCTATGACCTCCATAAGAGGAGAAGAGGTTGCACTTTACCTCTGAAAGATATCAAGTGATGTTTTTAAAGGCAACCCGGACAACTCTTCGGATCCTACTGAACTAAGATATCCATAGGTTGATCCTAATTCTCTTAGTTATTTCAACAAGTTTTAGTGATCAGTCTTGCATCAAAAGAAGGCCCCTAGAAATAAATTCCCCCATAAGTTTTCCTGCAGACTAAGATGTTTTGAAGATCAAAGGGAAACTGATCCAGATTAATCAAAGAAAGTTAACAAACCTCTATAGAAAGATTATACATAGATATCACCCCTGGTATACTATTTACTAATTGATTTCCCCCACTTCATGTCAAAGCAAAATATAAGACAGATGGTGAAAGGAAATTTGAAAATTCGATTGACCCCATCTAGTCCCAACGAGATGATAAAAGGAAATTCATGAAATCATTTCCCTCATCTTAGCTTTTAAATGAAAAGTTATAGCCTGGAGTGGTGAAAGGAAATTCAATAAAAGGGGACCAAATAACTTCACCGAGGTACTGAACAGGCTCGCTAGCAGTGAAGCAATGTCCAAGATATCTGTGAGGCTATTATACATGAATTATATTGTTATATGTGACCAATTTCCTTTGAATCAAGATCTACATCCCATGTTCGTACAAGACTCCCTGTTTAAAAATGTTAAAACTACTTCACCTTGATGCAAGCAAAATCAACAAAAACAGTTAAAATTCTTAAGATTATTTAATCATCCTAAGCAGACACAGGGTTAGTGATAGGGAAGGGGAAGCTACCAGGTGGACCGACATTGATATAAGGAAGGAATAAAGTCCCGAAGGCTTTCAGAGATAAGGATAGAACCCTCATTTTTCTTCTGTATCCTCTTTCTAAACCAGTTTCGCAGAAGCAAACTAGTGACTCCATTCGCCCAATAAAGGCACGTGGTCTACTATTCTTCTCGTCCTGCAGGGAGACGAGATCCCTAGATGGAGCCTATGTTGGAACGACATCCTTTTCTTAAAAAAAAAAAAAAAAAAACAAGATTAAAAGTTAGCTATGGAGCCGCTCTTTTAACAACGATCTATCTTTAAGAAGCTTCTTTTGATTTCTCAGGAATCGACAGTTCACGTTTTATAGGGAGTCACTGTCCAAGTCTCCTCAAAACCCCAATTTTTGAAGCCTCGAAAACTCGTTTTAAACGCGCTTAATTGCAAGCTAAAAGTGTTTAACTGTTAATAAGTCCCATCACAATTTCATGATTTGGGACTCCTTGCGTCAAAGTGTTTTCGAATTCTCGACCCTCGAGATCCCGATTCCCGAATTCACGAATTTTTGAAGATTATTTCCTAATCACAATTAATTTAAGGTTTTAAACAAATGATTATCACTTAAGCTAATCACATTGTGAGTTCGTGATTCGGGCTTTACTTATGCCATGAATTTCGGGGATATGATACTCGTAATCCCGATACCCGAGGTCGTGAAATCCATTTATTAATCTTGATCAATTAAAAACCAAAGGTAATTAATGTTAATCCGCCAAATCGCAATTTCACGATTTTCAGGGTTCATGGTCCAAAACTAAGGGCAGAAACATCCGATGTTCTGAACGCCGAAAAAGAGATTAAGAACTAAAAGCATTTAATAAATGGACTAAACTGGATTGACTAGCGCCTTAATCAACTGTTAAGCCTGGACAGCCTAAAGACAAAGCTTTAAACATCTCTACGTTTTTCTTGAGTCACGTCATCAAAACATTTATGGCATTTATAAGAAGGTCTTGTGAAGTGATTGATACTAAGATCCGGTTTTATCTCTAAATATTTCCTTTTAATGATTTGAATGTTCTGTCAACAAGGACTTGCATAAGACTTAAGTGCTAAAAATGAAAGGATTACTGTCGTTCTTTTGAAATTCTTTCTAGTTTTCTACAGAGCCATTTTACCAAGGTAACCCTTGTTTGTGTTTCCTCTTTTTGTGACAGGAGGCCTAATTACAGAGTTTCATATTATTTCTCTAAGGAAAACACCCAAGAATATTGGTGAGATCCCGGGTCAAGGTTAAGATATTATTTATGATACCTCACCTAGGAGCATCAATACTATCAAAACATGGACATAGGTCTCCAACATTTTGCAATGCGAGCTGATCAATTTCTCAGACAATTCCAACGATAATCAGAAAGAGGACATATCCACCAAATATAAAATTGTCACTCAGTCAAAGATACACAAGATTGCAGCAAGGTCGCGTCTCCTTCCATATTGCGGTATGATAAAATGGGTGCTGGACCATGCAGACATCCCGAGCAGGACAATTTTCAATGAGCAGAAGGTGGCGATTAGGACTTTCAAGCCAGAGCATATATGGGAAATGTACAAATTATCTCCCATGCCAAAATTCACCCACAACGTCGAATTCTTAGAAGTATTCAAAAATAAAGAATGTGAGCAGTATGGGAAAATCTTATCCGGCCTTATTAAAGATTGGTATTTGCACCCTGCGAAATTCAGGGCTGACTCTAATGGAATCTATTTGATATCATCATTGGAGCCACAATTCATGTATATAGTGATGATTGTTTGTAGAATGTATGTGAAGGAGGATACCACTCACTTATTTCTCCCATGGGTGCCTCTTATTCACACAATGGCTGAGGGTTTCACCTTCGATTGGGCCAAATTGTTGTCTGATAGGCTAGCCATCCGGATTACAGAATATCGAGAGCAAAAGGAAAGTGGTAAAGTGTCCTCGGTTTTTATGTCGGCTTACATCATGGATGTTTTGTGCTTCTTGACGCCTTTCCCATTAATGAGATGGAGTTGGACTCCAACCAATGAATAACCTATTCATGAATACCATTCGAAGCTCTGGAAATATAAATCCAAGGAGTTCATCTACGAGATTTCCAATTATGTAGTGGTGCCCATGCATATTTCCATCTTCGGCCACCCACCTCCCAGGATTTCGGATACAGCCACGGAAGATTTAAGCCACATAGCAAACTGGTATATAGAAAGAAAGTTTTCATATATTAGGGTTTTTGGTTGCTTTGTTCCACCATATTCCCTACCTCTATTTTTACCAGATAAGTTGGTGTGTTGCAAGATTTCCAGGCAAACGGTGTTCGGCGGGATAAGCAAGGAGCTCAAGGGAGTTCAGAAGAAGGTATGGCCACCTTTCCCCATACACATTGACACCTATTCTTTAATAGATTTTGGCCATGCTAAAGCAGAGGCCGCAACCCTGAGCAAGATGAAACTAGTGGGAATTGAGTTTAAGAAGCATGACCCACATAACATTGTGGGCAACCACATGGGAAGCTGCGGACTGAAAATATACGAGCACAAAGTTTCCCCCCATGATGAAGTTTCCTGAGGGGTAAAAACGTACTCAGAGATTTTAAATTGGGTTCAATCTCTCCATTCCAGAGACATGTTTGATTTTTATAAATTCTAGGAACATCGGAGGAGCGGGCTCCCCACAGATTTGCAAGGTAAAGTCTCAAAACCCCTGGGGTCTCAACAAACAAAAGCCGAGGGTCCGACAGGCACAATATCGGATGAATAGGAAGCTCAAGGGAACACAAAGGAAACTAAGGTCCTCAACCAAGAGTCTGAAGGCCCAGGCCACAAAGAAAGATCCCCAGGGATGGATAATCCAGACATACAGAACGAGTTTAGAGCCAAGGTGCCCGTAAATTAGGTAGAAGACCCATTGTTTCTCACATTGAATAAATCAGATACCGATGTTGGTGTGAAGATGATACTCTCATAAATTGGTATCCCCATCTCGTCTGTCACACCCCTACAGTCTTCCAAAGGGCACCCTAATGCTGGAATGATATCCATAGAAGATCTAACGCCTATCACTGTCGAAGAGTTTCCCCCTAGCATGTTTTTCTTTAATAGGAAAAGAAAGGCTGTAGTGAAATGAGAAACGCATCACTAGGCAGGTGTAGTGGCCAAAAAATTCAAAATATTGATGGACGACAAAGCATTAGAAGAAGAAGAGTTCACTAACGAGATAGCAGGAACATTGGGGGCCTACACCACAGCTAATCAATACTCAGTTGGAACCCTAAAGAGCCGATTGAAACACAAGGACCAATTGATCAGCGAATTACAGGGTTTTATAACAAAATCAAATATGAATGCCTAAAATGAGGCATATAAAGAGCTTGAGCAAGCTAGAGATGCCGACTGACAGGAAATCAAGCAACTCAAGACTAATCTTGAGCAAATACATCAGTCAGCTGAAGAGAGCCAAACGCAGGTTGAGAAACAAGAGGAATTGATAAATTAGTTACAGACTAAGTTGAACCTCACCGAAATCCAAGTCATATACTTGACGATAGTCCAAACCCAGGCCTCGGAAATACGAAGGAGAATAGAAGCAGCTCAATAGAGTTTGCTTTCCAAAATAGAAATCATCCATGATCATGTTCATTTAGTAGATCAAGCCATGGATCAAAACACCTTAAGAGAAAGGGAATCCCAGGCAACCCGAAGTACGTTCCAGGAAGCGGTTATATCCGCAGTGAAAGAAGAGATAGCCATCACTTCCAGATTGTCCATTAAAGAACAAACCAGGGGAAATATACTGTTGACGGCCTGGGAACATAATATATCAGAAAACAAGAAAAGGTACAAAGAGGTGAGGGATTCATGTGAAGAAATATTTGGTTTAATAAACAAAAATTTGTTAGATCTCGATAGAGAATCTAGCGCTGGAATGTTGGGAAAAATCAACATATCTAAGAACCTGTTAGATATCAAGGAAAGTATGGAAAGGGATCAAGCCGAGCTCTCTCAAGTAAGCCAAGTCAACATCTCTTAGATTGAAAAATGGCTAATAAAGCAGAATTTACAATTACTATCTATCATGATAGAAGATAGACAGGTGCGAGGGAAGGTCCCAGAACTGGACAAGAAGTGTTACCTATTTGAGGAAAATTACCAAATTGAGCCCTCCAAGTCGATCGCCCAGATGGTAGACAGATGTCTTAAATGTATTGAGAAGGGGAAAGGAAAAGCTTCGAGGAGTAAATGATAAATTTGCATGCATTTCCAAGGTTTTGGAGCCAGGCGACAGAGAGGAAAGGGGCCTGAAGGAAAAGATAGGGATGACAAGCAAGGCATTCCACATGCTTATCTCGTAACCCTCGTTCTTTGAATAAAAGAATTGTCACGCCACTTGTTGGTATAAATACATCTTTTGAGTATGTATCAAGGGATTTTTTCCTTTGGTATATTGTAATAGAGAAATTTTCCTTTTCCAGAATCAATACAAAGAGAATCGAAGACTCCATATTTCGTCAAGACTAGGTTATGTGCTTTCCTCTGTTATTTCGCATTTCATGCCATTTTTCATACATGTCTTTAATGAACGCTCAACTGCAATTTAATACTACCTCTACTGTGGTGATCAATATTTTAGTTATCTAATCGTTTACAATTTTTCCTCTGAATCGGCTATCAGTAGGTACAAGACGTGTGGATTACTTAGATCTCTATATCTAATGCTTCATTAAAGTATTTCTTGTATTTTTCCTTCTTCTGTTACAGCATGAGATTATTCCTAGATTGATGCCTCACATTGTTCAACAGCTCTATGTTTTCTTTCATTTCATTCATGGTCTTAAAATTTAACTCAGTTACGGAAAACGACCTTTGATTTTGTTAAACTATTAATTCATTTTAATGGATGTTTCTCATATACTCTAAAATTGAATCAACAACTTAAAAGAAACAACCTCTTAGAATTATGTTCCTCAAATGATTGCTACTGTTGCAAGAAAACCTCATATAGAACCCGACATCTCAGATCAAACTAGCATTGCCTTAAATATATTTGATACCATCCTAAAGACTGCAACCACCCGGTTCGAACTCGAATGTTCATGGGCAGCCATCGAATGGGACATAAACATTCAGGAACAAGTGGAAGCTAGACACAAACAACTTAGAAATCAGCCATAGTTTCCCTTCTAGTTGTTTTCTCCTTTCCACATCTTTTACCCTCTTCTGGATGCCTAGACTCTATAATTTATAGCCTTAAGTACAGACTCTAGAACAACAGGTCCTCCATGCATTTCCACACTCAGTCTTCTGGGATTCACAATCGTATTACCAGTTTGATTGTTCCCCACTACGGTGATCTCGAATCTTCCCAATGCTTCGAATGCACCCAGTGCTTCATATGTAAATACACCACCCACACATCAACCTCATGTCGAATTTTCTCCTTATTCACCCATTAGTCTCCTTCCCTTTCTCCTTCTTTGCCTAGTGAAATATATAAAGAAAGTAGTCGGGTTGATAAGAAGAAGAAGAAATGGAAAGAGAAGAAGAAGAATAAATTGAAAAGGAACAAGACTCCAACCACATCAAATGTTTGATCCAAGCAACCAACTATTGTTAATCATACTGGGAGTGTTGATGAGTTCGATAAGACTAAAACGAATAATATGAAACCCAAATTCCCTTTCAGTCTTTGTAAGGGTGACCACTTTCTGAGGGATTTCCCTGGTCTTCCCAATGTATTAGAAATGTGGTCCTCCATGTCATTAGCCCCTACTGGTCATGCTGGTGATGCCTCGTCAACTAGTGGTGTTAAGGTTGGTAAGAAGAAGAGAACTTTCAAATTTCCTTGCACGTTATGTGAAGGTGATCATTACTCTCACCTTTGTCCTCATATGAACGAGGCTTCTTCTCTTTTGGAAAATCTTCAACTGCCAACTGGTTATCGTAAGATTCCACCCAACCCATCATTAGTTGATGGAATGGTCAATCTAATTCCATCTCTGATCTATCCAGTTGATCAAGTGGTCAATCTAGTTTCATCCTCAGTTGAACCACTAACCAAAGTAGTTGATCCAATCCTATCATCGATCAACCCCACTTTTCATCTGAAAAGTGAAACCCAAGTGGTCGATCTATTTCCTCCATCAGTCGGTCCCACTCCTCCCTTGAGGAGTGCCAAAGTGGTCGCTCTGATTACATAATCGGTCGATCCCACTCCTCCTCTGAAGAGTTCCAAAGTGGTTTCTCTGGTTACATCATCGGTCAATCCCAATCCTCCTTTGAAGAGTGCCAAAGTGGTTGATCTAGTTCCGCCACCGGTCGATCCCACTCCTTCCTTGAAGAGCGTAATCAAAGTGGTCAATCCAATTCCACCACCATTCAATCCCACTCCTAAATCAAAGAGTGAGGATGCCACTTAGGTCTACCTAGTTAATATTGATTCACCTAGACAAGGGGGCACTCCGCCCATCCCGATCACACCCACTTCAAGCAATGAGATCATCTTTATTGATTGGAATCATTCGACAAAACCCCATCTTGCTTCTTATGTGCCTTTCCAAATCACCATGTAGGTTTGTGATAGGAGTATTCCTAACATTATAATAGATGAAGGTGCTTTTGTTAGCATATTATGCATGAACGCTTGGCAAGATTTTGGTTCCCCACGGCTTGCGCCCATGACTCAGAATCTTTTGACCTTTCACAGAAGATATAGTCAACTTTTAGGTATCCTTCCTCAGTTTTCAGTTACTTTGGGAGGAAAAAGGGTCTATGTTGATGTGACGGTAGTTCACGACACCTTGGAATTTAAACTGCTCCTCGGGCGAGACTATGTCTATTCTATGAGATCTTTTGTGTCCACTCTTTTTCAAGTGATGTGTTTCCCTCACAACAGAAACATAGTAATGATTGACCAGCTTTAATTCATTGACCCTAATATAATGGTCAACCATTTGTCTTCCTTGAACGGTCCGTACATGCTAGCGATGTTTTCCCCACCACAAGTCAATTATGGAATGACCTGCCCAATGATTTCAACCCCACACGAAAGGGAATCTCTCCCTTCTCTTGACTTATATCTGATAGGGATATTAAAAATAGATTTCCCTACTCTTATCAAGGTCATCGACATGCATTACTTCTGGAGTGTTTTTATTCCATCTAACAAAGATCTCCTGGAATCCATGGATGACGTTTCTCCCTTGTCATGTATTCCTTCTAGAGAATTTTCCTCTTTGAAGCCATGATCAAGGAGAGGTACGAGAACAGTTTTCCTGTCTGTGGAAATCTCGTTAAAATATGAAACAAAATCTACGAGCATAGTTTTGATTGGCTGTAGAAAGATGGTTAAAAAATGAAACAGAGGTCATGAGCATAGTTTTCCTCTCTGTGGAAAGCTCATTAAAAAATGAAACAAAAGCTACGAGCATAGTTTTTCTTCTCTGTGGAAAGCTTGTTAAAAAATGAAACAGAATCCACGAGCATATTTTTCCTCTCTCTAGAAAGCTCGTTAGAAAAGGAAACAAAAAAATGGGGATTGAACCTAGAGCCTTGAGCATAGTTCTTTTCCTGTGTTAAGCTTGTTGAAAAATGAAACAGTCACCTCTCCCTTTGAGTCAAGTATTTCATTAGATCTCGTAGACATTGAGTTGATTCTTTAGATAGATCTCGTAGATGTTGAGTTCAGTCTTTCATTAGGTCGCATATTTGAACCTTCCTTTCATTCACCCTTATCTTTTTTCTCCATCTAGTATAGAAATTGGTGACAACCTCAAAGTTGGTGAATGAAATGAAGATTGGGGGGGACATGTCTCCAGCCTTTGATTATCATTTTGGATTTAAGTTGCTATATTTTCAAGCTGGGGGAAAAGTACCAACCATCCATGGGTATCCCTACCTTTGGAAATTACGTGGGGAACTTACAAGCATATGTTTAATTTTGTTTCAAGCTAGTGTAAAAATGAAACCAATAATGAGCTTAGTCTTCGTTCTTTCTCGTGCTCGTAAATAGATAATAATGTAACCGAGTAGACTTTTATCACTTTTTCAGACTCATAAAGGTTATACTAAAAAGGAAACCCCTGAAGTCTCCTTTAATCTCTTTTCAAACTCTCTAAACATGAAATGATTACCGAGTGATCTTGCTTCCTTTCACACTCATTAAAAGGTTTCAAAGGGTGTCTTTCGAGTGACATTTTATCTCTTTTTCGACCTCACGAGACTAAAATTACAAAAAAGGACAATCCTGGAGTCACCTTTAAGTTATTTTCAGACTCTCTAAACATGGAAAACCACCGAGTTTTCCTTCTCTGAACTCATTAAAATCATGCATTGAAGGGCCCATATGGGAATGAAACCTTACTTCTTCTAGTTCATTAAACAAAGGAAGAGAAACTTACCAAATGTGAGTTATATCGAGCATGTGTTACCTTCCTCAAGATCGTAAAATTAAAAAGAGGTACTCATCTATATGGGTGGGGCAAAAAATTGAAGGAAGTGGGTCAAGTTTTTTAGAATCCTTTATGGAAGCTTTTGTCTCCATTGAAAATGGAACCTATTTTCATCTTGTCTTACAGTTGGGTAATCTGCATGTCTCTGAGTCATACCAATTCCATGTTTCTCCATACTTTTTCATCCAGTCGAAGAGTGATATTATTGTCGTCACATTAAATTGTTGGTACTCATCGAGTCAATGTTGCCAAGTTAGTTGTCATGCCTCATTATGTTCAAGGGAATTTTCACTTCAAACCATCCATCTGCAGTATTACCAATTTCCATTTCCTGTGTAAATCCATACTCATTTGATTCAAACCTATGGTCTTGGGAGAAAGCTTTAGAGTATCAAACCTATGGTCTTGGGAGATTTTTGCAAGGGATGGATGAGGAGGACTTGGAGAGGTTGTTGTGACTTCATCTATGGTTTGTAAGTATCTCTTTTGAGTTCTCATTAATACATATGCTTGGCATGTTTCCTTCAATTTTGTGTACATTTGCATGGGCTTGTCTCTTTGGATGAATCTAGTTTTAAACTAATCTTGGTAGAATAGGAAGTATGTTTTGTCTTCGTTGTATATTGGATTGGAAAACTCGTTTAAGGACTTGAAGATCAATCTCAACCCGGACTGAGTGAGGACAAACTTCACAAAAAGGTTCTCATACTTTCTTCCTCTTTTCCCTTGACTAGTTTAGCCACATTTAAAGAAATGTCAGTGTTCAAAGTAAGAATTATTTTGTCTTGGCCATAGGGGTCTAACATCCAAGAGGACATTCACCTGTCCACAGTGGAATTTTCCTACAACAACGTCCTGCCTCAATTCCATAGAGGGACTGGAAGGTGATCATTGATGATGCAAAATAAAAGATGTTGAAAAAACAAGCAGAAAAAATAACTAGTACCCCAAGTTAAATTACAATATTTTGATTTCAATACCAACTTAAATTTTCTTTAGATCCAAATAAAAGTGTGGTTATATATAACATACTTGAAAATTTTGATGATAGGTTGTCTGACACTTCGAAGGAAACCAAAGCAAGGATTTTCAAACATGTCCAACATAAGCTAGGCAGGATGGCTACTCGAGGTTACAGTCATGAATCGTAAGTACCCAAGCATATTAAGAATATTATTTGTATCTCCTTACAAATTTCAGGTAATTGCAGCCAAAAACATTAAAAAAACATACTCTTATGTAATGCAGGGTGACGTGTTCGGAACTAAAACCACAGAGGAATACCTCCAACTTGGTTACAAGTAATTCTATAAAGTTGTGGTTGATCGTAGGAAAAGCATGGTGCAGACCCCAAGATCTAGTTTGTAGGATAAGGTAAATAGAAAGTATTCCACACTAACCTTTCATTACTTATAAAATGCGTAAGTGTTTGATATCATCCATAACTTTAATGTCTTACTTTGTTTTAATCAAGGGAGAAACACTATCAATGAAACCATTAGTACTGGACAACAAAGCATTGATAGTGCAATGCAGCGAGAAGATCATAGTGTTCCCCAACAGCCCCATCCCAGTGGGGTGCAACGCCAAGATGTTCCTATGACTGAGGCCCATGACGCTTAAATTCTTGTATATTAATCATATACTTAATAATTCCGTACTTATAAATTTTGTACTTCTAATTTTTATTACTTATATATTTACATTTTTGTCCTTATAAATTTTGTCATTTCAATGGTAGAGAATGTTGTAGTTGAGCCTCCTCAACCTGAAGATCATGTGAACAGGGAATACATTCCAACAGTGTCAACTAGTGGACCAGGTAAATAATTACATTGAAGATTTTTTTTTTAATATTAATAAACTACTTGTTGGAAGCCCTACATGTTTTTGTTATTTTGAACGACAAATGACACTTCCTATAGCTTCCTACACCTCATCTTGTAAATATTACCATTTGGGGGTGATTATTGGATTGTAAAAGATGTTTGATTATTCTTTTTATTTTTATCTTGCATTTTCATGCTTGATTCATGACTGAAAGCATGAATCAAGCATGGAAACTTAATTTTGTATTATATCCCTATTCAAAACATGGTTTTTAAAGGTTCAATGAACTTACATCTTATTTAATACTTGAATGATTTTTCCCTTTTGAGTTTGTTTGAATGTCGATATAATACCCATGTTGATTTCCATTTGGACTGTAAGCTTATTTATTGAATCCTTTGTAAATCAACTATAATACCAAATATCAATTCGCATTTGGTTTGTAAAAACATATCCATTCCAATCCTTTGCAAATCGACTGTATCCATTACATGACGTGGGAATTAAATGCACCAGAATCGTATCTTGTACTTCATTTTGGCTGGCAGAATGAAGTGACAGGCTTCTCATTATGATTTAAGGGTTTGTGTAGGGTTATGTACTCAGATCTTTCATTACCATGAGTGTTCAAACTCCATAACCGAGACCTTCATGTGTATGTTGTGATCGCAAAGGTGTTTTCCCTATTTTGCTTCCAATGGTATCCGCTCAAAATTGTTCCTTCTACTTCTGCCATTTAAATCCACGGTTAGTTTGAGTCTCCCTTGTTACAGTCTGTTCATACCCTTAATGGCTCCTATAGTCTGAATAGAGCCCAATGGCTCTCAAGTGTTGTTGTCCCATGATGATGTAGTCGAATACTTGAAAGGACAGGGTTAGGATATTTTCATTAAGAAGTTCAAAGGGTATAACCATTGTGTGGCCAAAGAATTCGCCTAAACATTGATGGGTGTAGAGCGAAGGTTGGTGATATTCATCTGGAGGTGACTGAATATTTTTTGAGTGAAGCAATAGGGCTTCCTCTATCCAGTCATAAGTGGTTTAAGAACTTGAATATTGATGAAGTACCCTGGAGTCTTTTCATGACTTCCAAGAAGATTGATTGTTGTGAGAAAGGCATTCTTGTTTCCTTGCTTAAGGTTAGGTGGCATGGTCTATTATCAATTCTTAAACAATTTATTACTTGTGAGGGTTGTTATGGCCTGTCTTGTTTACACCATGTGTGATTACTTATGCAATTTAGAGGCTTCCATTTGAATGTGTCGTTTTATTTGTTAGAAGTATGTATAAAATGTCAAAAAGATACAAGAAGTAGAGCCTCGACTCTAGCCTCTTTCACCATGGTTTAATTAAAATTTTGTTGGTTCATCGTTTGAAAACCATGGGTGATGAATGGGATAGGTTCCTAGCCCGAAATGGTTTTGCTATAGCGATTCCTATAGAAAACCCTATGATGGATAAGCCTATGAAAGAAACATTGTGATTTCTCAAATGACTAGCCAAATCATTTGAAGAAAAACCCTCGTCATGAGGTAATACCTGATTAGTTTTTACCTGGGCAACAAAATGTTGGATCCAATTCAAATGTAACCTCTATGCATGAGTTAGTTGTTGGCCTTAAATCCACTATAATTTTTTATAGTAAAGACCCTCACAAACAATCAAAATAGAAGCAACCAATGTTAGGGTTTCATAATAAGAGGGCTAGTCGACTCATTTTGAGAAGTTTGTGTAATCGATCCAGTCCTCATGTGAGCTTGATCGATTCAATCGAGATCCATGAGGATTCAGACTCTGATATTGAAAGGTTTCTCACAGAGGAGGATCCAGATTGTCCCAAACCGGATCCTAATCAACCATTCGACTATGTTAAACCATGTCTCAAGGATAGGAAGGGGTTTACTGGTATTAAGCTTGGTCAAGGGCCGGCAACAGGTAACGTTGATGTTCTTGCACCCAATTATATTCTCCCTCTATAGATCTCCCCTTTTGTGCATTGTGATGTCTGCTTGCATTGAATTGGGTAGTACTATACTGATATCTCCATTCTCCAAGAAAGAATCAAAGCTCTCATAGTTCACAATGAATCGTTGGCAAAAGAAAACTTTGAACTCAAGGAAAATGAACAGAGACAAGCCAAGCATATTAAAAATTAGGCAAGATTGTGATAAAGAATGTAGACAGTGTGAAGGCCATAATAAATTCTGAGATATCTTGATCCTTGTTTAGTTATTAGTTAAATTGTAAGACGATTTTTATTACAGCCATGTTATTTTTGAAAATCAAATCGTTTAAACTTGGATTTCTTTTACTAATATAAGAATGGCTACAGAATCGTGAGATTATGTAGCCAAGTTATTTTCACATAAACTTTATTAATTGTTTGTTGATAAAATATCTAACTTGTTCCTATTTTGTTTTTCAGGTCATGGTATATCTAATGCTGATTTTATGGGATGGAACATGCTCGATTTAGTTGATTAGTATCTCCTTTGGTTTATTTTATAAATAGGAAAAAACTTTCATAAATTTTGAAGATATAGTTTGATCATGAGTGGCTCTAGGCCCTCTATATTTGTAATGTTTTGATCTTATGAGATATGATCCTATATTAGAAGATAGGAAGTTTATATTTCAAAAAAACTCTTTAAATACTCTATATTTTGTAAAGGAAAGGCATCTTGGCCTAGAACCAATTATGAAGGAATGATTTTCGAGACTTATGGAACAGCGTGCAACTTTCGGCTTTAGTCCATTGCAGATGTTGTTTCATTAATGTTTTTGATTATATAATCTTGATATATTGATATGTCATGTAGCTTTAGACTCTTGATATGTTATGCTTCAGGATATCTATTTTATAATATCGTTCATGACTTGTTGTTCTAGATATTGAGACTATGATCATTTATTTGATTTGAATATTAGGATTTCTCTTTGATATTTAAACGAACAATGAAATGAATGCGTTACACTCAGATTTACCTAACTGTAATCATTTATGATTATAAGGTCACATGATTAATTTGTGTTTCCTATTATGTTATTAAACTTCAATTACCAGTACAGGTTATGAATTTGTTTAGAACATTTGTACTATAAGTCTTAAAATTTAACTCAGTTACGGAAAACAACCTTTGATTTTGTTAAACTATTAATTCATTTTATGGGATGTTTCTCATATAATATAAAATTGAATAAACAACTTAAAAGCAACAACCTCTTAGAATTTTGTTCCTCAAATGACTGCTCATGTTGGAAGAAAATCTCATATAGAACCCGGCCTCTCAGATCAAACCAGCATTGCCTTAAATATCTTTGATACCATTCTAAAGACTGCAACCACCCAGGTCGAACTCAAATGTTCATGGGCAGCCATCAAATGGGACATAAACATTCAGGAACAAGTGGAAGCTAGACACAAACAACTTGGAAATCAACCATAGTTTCCCTTCCAATTGTTTTCTCTTTTCCACATATTTTACCATCTTCTGGATGCCTAGACTATATACTTTATATGTTGGTCAACTA
>SNQJ01S0023393.1:40461-54431 GCA_010110895.2 Picea sitchensis
AGGACAACAGTCCTCCCTAGCACCTCCCAACCTCCCTGAAATATGAATCTTTTCTACTGAAACTTATTACAGTGATCTGATGTTCAACAATGTCTTACCAGACTCATCATTGTTCTGTTGCATTTCATTTCTCTGTCTGCCTCATTGCCTTTCTGCACACTTGACTTGCGTTGTCTATTCTTCTACTTTTTATGCTCTGTGTTCCATGTCCATTCACTCCAAAGTTCCTCTTTTGTGCAATTCAGCTTCTGCACTCTCCTCCTTCTTCACACATGAATCACCTTCACCAACAACAACCATAGCAAACTCCAATAGCGACAGAAACCACTTCTCTTCTTTGTACCGTGTATATATAGCTTCTGTGCATATTGTGCATGCAATATTCACCATTCCTCTACATGCTCATACCATGCCAATATCCTCCACATCTCGAGTGCTCTGCCTGATCATCATCATGACTCTTCAGCTTCTCTGGTGGTTCACCCCATGTGTCTATGATCACTAGGTGTTATGACGAGATTCATTTTTCTCTCCTTCAGTTGAGACACTTCGTCTTCTCTCTTACAGTCAAGATCACCCTCTCTGTTTCAGCTACAGGCTTCAACGCGCATCCATCTGTCAATCCCTTCTAAGAATAGTCTTCCTTCATTGGACGAAGCTTGGAGACTCTTCATCTCCTCTGGGGATTACACAGAGGTCTCTTTGAATTCTCTGGCAGATGCCATCAATGGTTTCTGGCAGTTTCACTGTGTCATGCATCAGTAGCCCTCTGATCTCCTTCAGTTTCATTCATATCCAGAAAAACCAGCCACTCACAGTCTATCTTATTTTCTTTTATACACACCTCCACGACGGTTCCACTTCGCATTTCCTTAGGCAAAAGAAAGACAACTGTCCCAGCAACTGAAACACCAACTAATTCGCAATCATGAATTCGTTTCACTAACAGATTCGTAACTGAGAGGTTAACTCTGAGAAAGAACAGTAACCTTCCGATCATATTCCAATTTATCTGCGCTGTTGGATTAACTTTATTGATCTTGCCTTTAAATTGGGTTTCGGCATTTCGGCATTCCTATGCCAAACTGTCTTAACACTTCATGTCGCGATCTCTGAAGCTTCGATACAGAGATTTTCTATGCTAGCTCCTTCCTCTATATGACCATGGCCATGACCAAGCACTTATGCTTGAAGTGCTTTTGCGATTTCTCATTTCGTGATTTTCGACACTATGCTCCATTGACCCCAAGTGAGAGAAATTTCGATCACTTGCCATATGTCCTGTGATTCGATGGTCTAGATCTGATCTTGATTCAACGGCTGTGATTGAATCGGGATTTCGCATATCGCGATTTCAACATTCTTGTTGCATTGTTTTGTTTGCCTCTCCATGTCGCAATTCACGAAACTCCGATATGGAGTTCGATCAACAGTTCAGATCTAATCTGTATTCAACGGCTGTGATTGAATCGCAATTTCGCATATCGCGATTTTGGCACTCTTGTTGCATTGAGTTCTTGCCTTTCCATGTCGTGATCCCCAAAAACGAGCTTGGTTTCTCTAGCTCTTTCCTCCATCTCTCGCTGATGTGACCAAGGGCTATGACCACAGCCTTATGCATAAGGCGCTTTCACGATTTCGCATTTCGCGATTTCGTGACTCCTATGGTAGGAGTTCTTTCCATCTCCATCTCCCAATTTTTGAAACTCCAAAGTGGTGTAATCCTGCTGATGTCACACGTGGATTGACACGTGTTGAATATTGCCACGTGTCACTCTGATTCGTGACTTACATGTGCCTGAAGTGTTGAATTAGCTTGACACTTGTCATTGCCTAGTTTTGCCACGTGTTCCTAGCTGACGTGGTTTGCTGACGTGAGTCGGATCGATGGTCCATATCTTGTCTTGATCTGACGGATGCGATTAAATCACAATATCGCATATCGCAATTTTGGGATTCCTATGGTTTTTATTCTTTGACATCTTCAACTTTCGATCCCCGAAACTCCGACATGGACTTTGAATCAACGGTCCAGATTCAACCTTAATATGACGGCTGAGATTAAATCGTGATTTCAGATATCGCAATTTCGAGAGGTTAGGGAACATTGTTCCTTTGACTCTCTAGTTAGCGAACTGACGATCTATCTCCACGTGTCCTACCTGAAGATGGACGATCCTCCTTCTTTCGAGATTTTGTGAGACCTCTACTCCTTGCACTTTAAAGAACGTGCAGGTTCTCGTCGATCCAACAGTGGTCGGACCCTACGCTTGGATCTAACGCCCGAGATCTATCCTCCATATCTGCGCACTCCTTTTGTCTTCATTCAGATCTGATGGCCATCGGGAATTCAGAATGAGATCCAGCGATCACTGGCGCTTCTCCTCCGGAGCGTACTTTGTCCTTGTTTTGCCTTCGCTGCATACCTTGATCTTGCCATCAATGACAAGCTTACTTTGCCTGATAACCTGCCAACAATCCTCTACACTATCTCTTCTGAACTTATCAAGCTTGCTCTGTAGTTTCTTCCTAAAATACTTATGGTGCTCGTCTGTTGCATTCTTCCTGTACTCATTCCATCTTCATTGTTGTACTTTCCATCAATGACAAGCATATGCTACCTGTTAAACATTTCCAACCTTATATCCTTAAGTACAGACTCTGGAACAACATATTTCTGGCGCCGTTTCCGGGGACAGAGAATCGTAGTCACTTTCCCCTGAGAGAATGACATTTCTAATTTTTGTTTTTTGATAGTGAAAAAAGAGTGAACAACTTAATAAGGCTAAAACTTTATCATTCACTTGATGACTCCACATTTAATTAAACTAGCATCCGTTCGAAGGAACAACAGACACAACCAAGATGCTAAACAAACCATGCCAGTTTCCGATCCTGAAAAAAATACTAAAACCAAGAGGTATTTTTAAACAAACCACTGCAGTTTACCAACCCAAGTCTACCTAGTCCAAAGCTAAGATCCCTCTTGAACTTTCATCCCCACATGAAATTCCCATCCAGACCTCTCTTGGAAAAACATCGGACAACATTGTCGAAGCTACGATTGAAAACCCTGAGTTAGTTCTACCCGAGATTAAGACCGAAACCTCTCCAACCACCTTTTGTGTAAGTACAAGAGAGGCATCCACCATAAAGACCATACCTATTGATACCCCATCAAATCCCAAGCTAAACTTCTTTTTTATTCAAAGCCTAGAAGAATATACCACACACTCGAATTCAACTCGTGTGGGTTCTCCCATTTACATATCCTTCAAGTCAGAGGAACCGAGTCCCCGTATACCCTTTCCCCTTTCCTCAACTTTCACATCCCCTGATAAAAGGTTCTCTGAATATTTTCCTCTTCATCCCGGGAAAGCTCAAGAGTCACTGTACATCTTTGCCAACCCTATTTATAACGCACTCGTTTCCTCTCCTAGACTATCCATGGTCGCTTCCATAGGAGCAGGAGGAGGGGGAGGTCAAGGCCCACAACCGTCCCCCAATATTTTTGCCAAGGTAGCCTCTAGATACGCCCCCTTGGTCCTTCCAGTACCCCTTCACGATTTACCAGAAAACTATATGAAAAACTTGCCCAAGTTCATAGGGGAAGGAGACCTAACTGCAGCTGAACATATTAACTTCTTTGATCAATTCGTAGATATACTAGGTCTCGAACATGAGGACATGTATTCCTGGTTGTTTTTCCAAACCTTCGAAGGACAAGTAAGAACTTGGTTTTGGAGTCTACCCACAGGTTCGATATTATCCTATGATGTGCTAGAAGACCTTTTTCTCAGACAATGAGGCGAAAGAAAAGATCATTTATACTATTTGACTAAGTTCGGGTCTTTGAAGAAAAATGGTTCAGAAACTATTATGGAATTTATTCAAAGATTTAACAAGTTGTACAATAATATCCCAATCGAAGTTAAACTGTCCCAACCCACAGCCAAAGTAACCTTCACAAGAGCCTTTGAATCCAATTTTGTGCTCCTGTTAAGAGAAAGGAGAGGGGATAACTTAACCCGAATGCAATATGACACCGTAGAGATTGAGTCAAACATGATGGCGTCTGGTAAATTAAAAAATAAAATTGAAACAGGAAACAGGGAGACCAAACATTTTAGAGAACAAGTGGGACCCTTGGGATCTAGGAGGTTCTCAGATGATAAAATGGATGATATGGCTAGAATAATAAAAGAACTATCAAATAAAATTTTGAGAATGGAGCAAGATCAATCCAAAGTAGATCAATTTGTCAAGAGAGAATTCAGGAGAAACCCCAATCCTCAAATTCAACAAAGAAAGATTAAAAATGAAGATTAGAAAATTCAAACCCCTTTAAAAAATGAAAATTTTATTGGAGGAAATGATATGCAAGAGTTTGAGGATTTGGAAGAAGACGTAAACAATTTGGGTGACGAATGTATGAAACCTCACTTAACTAAGGAATATTATGAGAAGTCTCTAAACACAGAACAACCATCGAATGAAGATGATAACATAAACAATGTTGATGATTCTACTTATCAAGGAATGGTCAAGCTCCAACATAAGTACAATCTGAGGCCTAAAAATAAACCTGTTTCGACTACTCAACCCAAGAAAATTTTTCCTAGAGGCGAAACATATGAGCCCGCCCTAAAAGAGACTGAGATGCAAAATAACAAAGTAAAAGGGGTAGACTCACAGAATACTAAAGTAAAGGAGGCTGAAATCCAAGTGAGAAGAACTAAGATAGCTAAAACACAGACTCCAAAAACAAAAATCACCGAAAATAAAACAGTGCAAACAAATAAATTGGAAAAGAAGGGGTCTGAAGTTTCATCCAAAGAAACAAATAGAGTTGTGGGAAATTTCAGCCTAGAAAATGAGATAAATAAGATCAAGATACCAATACCTTTGGTCGAATTGGAAAAGAACCCTATGTACCAAAAGAAAATAACCAAAATGATAATTTTTTAGATTTAGAGAGTCATTCTAACGTGATAAATTTGGAAGATGATAAGCCTAATATCACTTTTGGTCGACATTTTGAAGGTGCCAGAGATATCGTCGCCCCCTTCTACATTACCCTGAACGTGCACGATCGACTGCTGCATAATTGCATGTTGGACTCTAGAGCCTCTCATAACGTAATTCCTAAATCTATTATGGATAGACTAGGCCTCGAAATCACCAGGCCCTATGGAGATCTTTACTTGTTCGATTCAAGGAGAGTTAAGTGCATGGGCATGATCAAAGATTTAGCAGTCACTCTTGCCCAGGTTCCAATGAAAAGTGTCCTAATGGATGTAGTTATTGTTGATATACCCCCAAAGTATGGTTTTCTATTATCTAGATCTTGGGGAGCCAGGCTCGGGGTATCTCTTTAGTTGGACATGACCTATGCCATGATTCCTATTTTTGGCGGGAATTTCACTAGGTTATACAAGGAAACATGGTTGGAATATACAATAATCAATCCACAGAATCCTAACAATTACCCTGTTTATGTCACCAATCAAGATCTGGGAAATAGTATTTTATCTTTTGACGATAGTGTAAATAATT
Organism: Picea sitchensis; assembly: GCA_010110895.2. Classification (NCBI taxonomy): domain Eukaryota; kingdom Viridiplantae; phylum Streptophyta; class Pinopsida; order Pinales; family Pinaceae; genus Picea; species Picea sitchensis. Next base: position 46,018 of record SNQJ01S0023393.1, read on the forward strand.
GTACAGAAGAAAATTATATAGATGAAAATAAATATGAAAAGACAGACAAAAATGTGTATAGCACTGGAATTTGGAAAATGTTTTTTGATGGTGCTTCGTTGTGTGAAGGAGAAGGTGCAGGAGTGCTTTTCGTAGCACCTGAAAATGAATGTGTTATCCCCTTTTCTTACAGGCTACAATGGGACATAGACTACACAAATAATGTATGTGAGTATGAAGCCCTAGTCTTGGGACTAGAAGCTGCCAGGAAGATAAATGTAAAGAACCTAGAATTCTATGGAGATGCAGATGTGATTGTGAAGTAGGTAAATAGACAGTACCAGGCCAAGCACCTAAGACTAAGGTCTTACAAAAATTGTGCCTGGGATCTAATGGAAAATTTATTTTTGTCAGTAAATGTTCATTACATTCCACGTGCGGAAAACTTGCAAGCCGATTCGTTGGCCAAAGCAGCCTCAACCTTTGCACCCCCTATTGTGTTCAAACTAAAATACCACATAGAGGTGAGGCACAGACCCTCCATACCAAACAACATACAACACTGACAGGCGTTCGAAGATGATGAACAGATCAAAGTTCTTGGAAATGGTGAACGATTTCGCCGAAACTCACGTTGACCAGGAAAACCAAAATGACCATACTTGGATTATGCAGGAGGGAGAGGAGAGTCAGGAGTTCCAAGAAAAGATCGCAAACCATCGCATGCTAGTATTAAAAAACAATCAAATCCCTAAGGGTCTAATACCTCTAGAAAGGTTGTTTGATAAAAACGACATGCCTCTGAAGTCTACCTTGCAGCCCCAACCAGAGGAGGTTGAAGATTGTGACGTGGGCACCACTAAAGAGCCTAGGATAGTGAAAATATCAGTGTACCTTCCTCCTGGGATGAAAAGAAAGTATACAGACTTACTTGGACGGTATAAAGATGGTTTTGCATGGTCTTATGATGAGATGAGAACCTATGACACCACTCTGATCGATCATAAGATACCTTTGAAACCTGGCATTAAACCCTTTAGACAGAAGCTCAGACAAATCAACCCCATTTTATTGCCCGTGGTCGAAAAAGAAGTGAAAAAGCTCTTGGACGCAAAAATAAATGTACCTCTCAGGTACTCCGAATGGGTGCCAAACCATGTTCCAGTTAGAAAAAAGAGTAGGGAAATCAGACTGTGTGTGGATTTTAGAAATCTAAATAAATCCTCTCTCAAAGACAATTATCCTCTACCCAAGATGGATCACATTTTGGAGAAGATAGTTGGTGCTAATAGAATGTCAATGATCGACAGGTTTTCAAGGTACAATCAAATTGCGATCAACGAAAACGATAAGGAAAAAACCACTTTCACTACTCCTTGGGGTACATTCATGTATGACAAAATGCCTTTTGGTTTGATGAATGCAGGTGCCACCTTCCAATGAGCTATGGACATCTCCTTCGTTGGTGAAAGGGGCATATTCGTTGTTATCTATCTTGACGACCTGATTGTGTTTTCTAAATCTAACGAAGACCACTTGATACACCTCCAGCAAACGTTCGAGAAGTGCCGAAAATTTGGTTTGTCTTTAAACCCCAAAAAATCTCATTTCGCGATGCAAGAAGGTAAACTCTTGGGCCATATTGTGTCTTGGGACGGAATTAAAATTGATCCTAAAAGGGTTGAAGCTATAGACACCATAAATATTCCTAGAAACGTTAAGGAAATTCAAACATTTCTAGGAAAAATAAATTTTTTGAGAAGGTTTATTCCTAATTTTTCTGAAATCGTGAAATTGATCACAGATATGCTTAAGAAGAATAGTGAAGTCAAATGGACAGTCGAAGCCAAAGCATCATTTGCCCGCATAAAGACAGTTATAAGTGAAGCACATGTACTGGCAAGCCTTGATTATCTGAAAGAGTTTTTTATTTTCTCATTCGCATCTGAACACACAATTGTGGAGGTACTCCTCCAAAAAAATGATGAAGGTTTCGAGCAATCGATATCATTGTTCAATAAAAGTATTAGAGATGAAGAATTAAGATATGATATAATGGAAAAGAAAGCATATTCTATGGTAAAGGTGCTAAAGGCTTTCAAAACCTACATGTTACACTCCAAGGTAATTTCATACGTACCTACTAGTTTCGTCAAAGACATTTTGGTTCAGCCAGATAGTGACAAGAAGAGGGGTCAGTGGCTAGCTAAAATTCAAGAGTTTGATCTAGAGGTGAAGCTAACAAAGCTAGTAAAAGGATAGGGTTTTGCTAAGCTCTTAGATGAATCAAATTTCAGGGCACTCGAGATAAATAACCTGCAGGGGTATGAAGGAGGTGTGGAAATAGACGCGTTCGATGACCAAATATCTGCAACCAGAATTGAAGAGAAGTTTATCTCATCGGGATGGTATAAAGACATAGTTTCTTACCTACTGACACTGAAATTCCCCCGTGATCTATCTCCATCTAAGGCCAGGACACTGAATCTTCATGCAGTGAAGTATTGTATATCCGAAAGTCAATTGTATTGGAAGGACCCATTAGGCTTCCTACTAGTTTGTTTACTGGAATCAGAAACAGAAAGGGTCATAAACGAATTTCATGAAGGGGTATGTGGAGGACATCACACATGGAGGGAAACAACTTATAAAATCCTAAGAGAAGGATATTATTGGCCTAAACTATTCTCATATGTCAATGCCAAATTAAGAGCCTGTAACCCTTGTCAGTTATTCGCAGGCAAGAAAACACTCCCAGCACTACCTTTGGTTCCAGTTAAGGCGTAAGCCCCTTTTCAACAATGGGGGTTGGATTTTATAGACGAAATCAACCCACATTCCAGCGCTCAACATAAATGGATCATGACTACTACATATTACTACACCAAATGGGTGAAGGCTATTCCGACTAGAAAGGCAACTGATTTAGTGGTAATAGACTTCCTGGTAGAGACCATATTGTCCAGATTTGGTTGACCCCAAAAGATAGTCATGGATAATGCCCAGGCATTCAAGTCTATGGAAATGGTCAGCTTTTGCCAAAAATATAATATCGTATTGGGCCACTCAATGGCATATTACCCTCAAGGAAATGGGTTAGTTGAATCATCAAATAAAAGTTTAATTACCATAATTAAGAAAGTGCCGAGTGAAAAAAAATAAAATCTTGGCATGTGCATTTGAAGTATGCTTTGTGGGAAAATCGGATAGATATGAATAAATCTATTGTTACTTCTCCTTTTCAAATGGTATACGGTACTGACGTGGTATTACCTATAAATCTAGTGCTCCCTATGATGAAACTCTGGAAAGATGAGAAAGAAGAACCAAACCATGTCACAAGGAGAATAAATCCGCTGATTGAGGTTCAACAACATAGGGTTGAAGTGGACGAAAGGCTGCAGAAATATAAGGAAAACATGAAAGTGTTGTTCAATCATAAGGCCAAAGACAAGGAATTCCTCCCTGGCGATTTGGTTTTGAAATGGGATGCTAGGAGGGAAGACTCAGGAAAACATGGTAAATTTGACCACATCTGGTATGGACCGTTCAAAGACACAACGTCTGAGGGGAAGAATTCATTTCTATTAGAAAATTTGGACGGTAAAATCTTCAACGCCCATGTTAACGGGTGTTATCTAAAGAATTATATGCAATAAATGATTTCCAAGTTTCCATTGTATATATCGGGTTTTGTTTTTGTTTTTTACAGTTTATGGTAAGTTTTAACTTCATCGCAAATACAACAGGTTAGTGATATCCTAGGAGTAAGGATATGAAATAATCAACGCCATGAAATCCATAAATCTTAAAACCCTGATACTCCCCATGTTGTTTTCTTACAGGATTACGGCTTATGGACCTAATAGAAAAAAGAAGAAAATGGATGGGCATGCATCGGGAAATCAATTTACCCGAAACAGGTGATAAAATAAAATTTATTAAGATGAAAATTAAATGGTAAGGCAAATGTATGAATTCTCGAACTGTCTAGATTTTTTAAAAGATTATCACCTAGGTGCAGCAACGTTCTCATCAAATGCGATTATTTTCGTCAGGTGTGCCATGCAAAAGAACATTTTTTCACTATGGTTTCCAAGGAGTTCCCCCAAATAAGATAAAGAAAATTGAAACAAACAACAGAAGTAAAGTAACCTCAAAGAAAAAGTTCCCAAAATCAGAATTACGTTATAATTCTTGTGCTTATGAAATCCAAGCTTTCCTTCTCATTCTTCCCCCTTTCTGTGGTTATTTTTCCCTTGAATCCATATGTTTTCCTATGACCTCCACAAGAGGAGAATAGGTTGCACTTTACCTATGAAAGATAGCAGGTGATTGTTTTAAAGGCAGCTCGGATAGCTCTTTGGCTCCTAATGAACTAAGATATGCGTAGGTTGATCCTAATTCTCTTAGTTATTTCAACAAGTTTTAGTGATCAGTCTTGCATCAAAAGAAGGCCCTTGGAAATAAATTCCCCCATAATTTTGCCTGCAGACTAAGATGTTTTGAAGGTCAAAGGGAAACTGATCCAGATTAATCAAAGGAAGTTAACAGACCTCTATAGCAAGATTATACACAGATATCACCCTTGGTATACTATATACTAATTGATTGCCCCCACTTCATGTCAAAGAAAAATATAATACAGATGGTGAAAGGAAATTTGAAAATTCGATTGCCCCCATCTAGTCCCAACGAGGTGATGAAAGGAAATTCATGAAATGATTGCCCTCATCTCAGCATTTAAATGCCAAGTTACATCTTGGAGTGGTGAAAGGAAATTCAATAAAAGGGGACTAGATAACTTCAACGAGGTAGTGAACAGGCGAGCTGGCAGTGAAGCAATGTCTAAGATATCCGTGAGGCTATTATACATGAATTGTACTCTTATCTGTGACCAATTTCCTTTGAAGCCAGATCTAGATCCCATGTTCCTACAGGACTCCCTGTTTAAAAACGTTAAAACTACTTCACCTTGATGCAAGCAATATCAACAAAACATGTTAAAATTCTTAAGATTCTTTTATCATCCTAAGAAGACATAGGTTCAATGTTACGGAAGGGGAAGCTACCAGGTGGACCGACATTGATATAAGGAAGGAATAAAGTCCCGAAGGCTTTCAGAGATAAGGATGGAACCCTCCTTTTTCTCTTGTATCCTCTTTCTAAACCAGTTTTGCAGAAGCAAACTAGTGACTCCATTCACCCAATAAAGGCACGTGGTCTATTGTTCTTCGCATCCCGCAAGGAGACGAGATACCTAGATGGAGCCTATGTTGGAACAACATCCTTTTCTAAAAAAAAAAAAAAAAAAATCAAGATTAAAAGTTAGCTATGTAGCCGCTCTTTTAACAATGATCTATCTTTAAGAATCTTCTTTTGATTTCTCAGGAATCGACAGTTCGCGTTTTATAGGAAGCCACTATCCAAGTTTCCTCAAAACCTTGATTTCCGAAGTCCTGAAAACCAGTTTTAAATGCACTTAATTTCAAGTTAAAAGTGTTTAACTATTAATAAGTCCCATCGCAATTTCACGATTCGGGACTCCTTGCGTCAAAGTGTTATCAAATTATAGACCCTTGAGATCCCGATTCCCGAATTCACAAAGTTTTGAAGATTATTTCCTAATCATGATTAATTTAAGGTTTTAAACAGATGATTATCACTAAAGCTATTCACATCGCGAGTTGGTGATTTGGGCTTTACTTATGCCATGACTTTTGGGGATATGATACTCATAATCTCGATACCCGAGGTCATGAAATCCATTTATTAATCTTGATCAATTAAAAACCAAAGGTAATTAATGTTAATCTGCCAAATTGCAATTTCCCAATTTTCAGGGTTCATGGTCCAAAACTAAGGGCGGAAACATTCAAAGTTCCGAACACCAAAAAAGTGATTAAGAACTAAAATGATTTAATAAATGGACTAAATTGGATTGACTAGCGCCTTAATCAACTTTTAAGCATGTACATCCTACGGACAAAGATTTAAACTATTGATATTATGGTAGATTTGGGAGGTATGAACCTCTATTGTGACCTATGATGAGATTAGAATATTCCAGAAGGAAGCAAAGAAGTAAAGGAAACCCTAAATGAGATGTCGGCTACAGAAATATAATTAATGAGAATTAATCAGCACCCAGAAGGAGAAGTCGGCCCCAGTAAGTCTGTCAGACCACTATAAATACATAGTTACAGTTCTCATTATTCACACTTCTTAGAATTGCAGAGAGCAGTTTCTACGCACTGCAGTTGGTATTTTTGTGCACAAGTTTCTGGGGAAGGTGTTGCGTCAGTTTCTGGGTGGGACTATCTGATCATCTTGGTTTCTATTCTTGCTTGTTGCATTAACTTTTCTTAGCTATTGATTGCTACTGGTATTCTTCTCTGTCAAGGTCAAGGTGCTCGGAGGGTGACTTCGGCCTATGGTTGGGTGACAAGGGTATTGTCAATGGTAAAATGAGCACAATATTTCATATTCTAATAGGTTATGGGCCCACACCTCATTCATTTAGTCTAATCGCTGGAAGGAAGCATAGTCGCTAGGGTATTGAGCTCATTGAGGAACTACCACTAGGGTTGCTAGCAGGAGCAGCTTCCAAATACACTGCCACTAGGGTTACTAGCAGAAGCAGTTACAGAAACCCTAACCTTAGAGACGGAACCTTGCGATGGAGCATCTCACTCAAAAATAAGATATTCAGATGCACCCTAACTCAATGCACCTTTTGTCTCTCTCAGAAGACAGAAATGACAAAGTTGAAGTTTTGGATCAAGGCATGACCAGTTACCAGTCAATCGAAGACATGTGTGAAACAATCAGTCTTTTACACTACTCAGCACTTACCAGAACGATTGAAGATGACATGTGGATAATCGATAGCGGAGCTTCTAGGCACATGACGGGAGATCAATCTAGACTCTCAAATATAAATGAGAATAAGACCTCGTACAAGGTAGATCTTGGAGACAAAACCACTTACCCCGTGGAAGGATTTGGACAAGCCGCCATCAAAATGAAAATAGATAATTATGTTCACTTAAGCAATGTTTTATATGTACCTGGTTTAGAAAAGAATCTTGTATCAATATCTTGCCTAGAAGACAAGGGAAACATAATAGCTTATGTGGATGGAAAAGTGTTATCATGGCATAAATACTCCAGCATAGAGAATGCTAGGGTTATCAGAAGTCGTGAAGGAAATTTGTGCAGACTACTAGAACAAAATGAAGAAGCTCTTGTACATGGCGAAGTCAACCCTAATGAACTTTGGCACAGAAGGTATGCTCATATTAATTATCAATCATTACCCTTTCTCAAAAGAATGGTTGAAGGAATACCAGAGTTGCAGTCTACACATGAAGGAATATGCAAAGGATGTGGTCTTGGGAAGAATATCAAGAAACCATTCCCAAGTAGCAATAACGGATCTAAGGAGATTCTAGATCTAATACACTCAGATGTTTGTGGTCCGATGTCAGTAAAATCTCTAGAAGGATATTCTTACTACGTAATATTCATAGATGATTATTCAAGAAAGACTTGGCTATACCTACTAAAGACAAAACACGATGTATTCAGCAAGTTTCAAGAATTCAAAGTAGAGATAGAAAATCTCACGAATAAGAAGATCAAGACATTAAGAATAGATAATGGAGGAGAATACACCTCGAAGGAATTCCTTGCATTCTGCAAATCGGCAGGGATTAGGAGGGAGCTGATTGTTCCTCATAATCCTCAACAAAATGGTGTAGCAGAAAGAAAGAACATATCTATTGAAGAAACCATAAAAGCCTTATTGAATGATCAAGGTCTGTCCATGTTCTTATGGGGAGAAGCAGCAATGACATCAATATATGTGCAAAATAGAATTTCTCATCGTATATTGAATAACATGACACCAAAAGAAGCTTTCTCAGGTAAGAAACCTAATGTGGAAAATCTAAGAATATTTGGATGTCCTATATACGCCCACATTCCCAAGGACAAGAGGAATAAACTAGAACCTTTAGGAAAGAAAGGGATATTCGTGGGATATAGTGATTCATCCAAGGCTTACAGAATATATATTCCATAACAACACAAGATCAAGGTCAATAGAGACGTAATGTTCAATGAAAGGATGGCTTTCAGGAAATCCATCAAAGAAAATATAGAAGAAGAAGAGATTGAAGAACTTAACGAAGAAAGCACAAAAAATGTAAATGACAAAAAGGAACTACCTGATCATCCTATGGAGCCATGTGAAAAAATTGATTCAGATATCATACCTAAGACTAAGAAAAGACCATATTGGCTTCAAGCTACCTTACAAGACACAGAAAGACTCAAGGTTCCAGAAGGAACATTCAGAAAGAGTAAAAGACCTAAAATATTCTCAAGTTATGCAGCATACATGACAAAGCTTCTAGATGAAGAACCTACCA
>SNQJ01S0023393.1:54481-83727 GCA_010110895.2 Picea sitchensis
CTCCCAGAAGGAGGGAAAATATTATGATGAAACGTTTGCTCCGGTGGCTAGATATACTTCCATCAAAGCTATCATATCTCTTGCCACTTCCATGGGATGGAACTTACATCAGATGGATGTAAAGATATCTTTCCTCAATGGAGCTATTGAAGAAGAAGTATATATTGAACAACCTCAAGGGTTTGAGGTGCATTCTAGAGACACTCACATTTGCAGATTGAAGAAAGCTCTATATGGACTCAAGCAATTTCCAAGGGCTTGGTATGCCAGAATGGACAACTATTTAACAAGACTTGGTTTCTCCAAGATTCATGCAGATCTAAACCTTTATTACAAGGTCGTGGACAATGCACCTGTGATTCTACTATTATATGTTGACGATCTATTCATAACAGGTGAAGAATCTCTCATTATCCAGTGCAAGAAGGAATTAGCTTCTGAATTTGATATGAAAGATCTAGGTCTCATACACTATTACTCAGGACTAGAAGTATGGCAGAAGCGTGGTGAAGTATTCCTTGGACAAGGAAAGTATGCAATAAAGATTCTTCAGAAATTTGGAATAATGGATTGTAAGTCCATGGACACTCCTATGAATGCGGATATAAGAAAAGTGAAAGTTCCAGATTCTGATCCAGTAGATCCATCTCTATATCAACAACTAATTGGGTCATTGATGTATTTGGTAAATACTCGACCAGACATTTTCTTTGTTGTAAATACACTAAGCCAGTTCTAGATGGAACTAAGACATGAGCATTGGATAGCTGCAAATCATCTCTTAATATATATTCATGGAACAATAAACTATGGTTTGAGATATACCACATCCAACAATATACAGCTTCATGGATTCACAGACTTAGATTGGGCAGGAATTGCATAAGACAGAAAGAGCACTTCAGGTATCTGTTTCAGCTTGGGCTTCACTATGATATCTTGGGGCAAAAGGAAACAGAAGTTTGTCACACTCAACATAGCAGAAGTAGAGTATATGGCATCATGTGAAGCATGCACTGAAGCAATATGGTTAAGGAATTTAATCTCCAATTTATTTGATCAAATTCCAGAATCGACCATAATATATTGTGATAATCAGATTTGTATAAGATTATCATAACAACCCGTGTTTCATGAAAGGTCAAAACACATTGATATCAAATACTACTTTATTCAAGATAAATTCCAAGAAGGAGAGGCAAAACGCAAGCATATCCCCACTGACGAGCAGACAATAGACATTCTGACAAAACCTCTATCCAGAATAAAGTTTGCATATTTCCGAGAGAAGATGGGGATCGTGGAAATAACTCCCTTAGCTGAAAGGGGAGACTCTCCAAGTTAGGAGGGAGTACTAAAATATTATTGAAACATTTATCTTTGTGATTGAAAAATAGTCCAGATTGGACAGATTCTTTCATGTTCGGAAAGTGGATTGAGATTTCTGACGGACAACAATTTCTCATTATGGTTAACATGGGAAATGGTATAGATTACTGATGTATCATAGACAATGAATTCCCATTGTGGTTAACATGGGGAGTGGTCTAGGGCAGTCTCTCTTCTTGAGGTTTACTCAAGAAGATTGGCCCGCCTCACTGGACAGTGATTTCTCATTGTGGTTAACATGAGGAATGGTCTGTTTTGGAGGTCGATGCAGGACAGTATTTTCCTCTTGTGGTTAATAGAGTAAATGGTCTGGACAGTCATTCCTTAGGGTTTATACATTCTCTCCGGGGTGCACTTTTATTAGTGTAGGAGAAATGGCCCAGGGTGGGGAATGGTCCAGGCTCAACAATCAGGGACACACATTCCTTAGGGCTTATACATTCTCTCCAGGGTGCACTTTGATTAGTGTAGGAAGAATGGCCCAGGGTGGGGAATGGTCCAGGTTTAGAAGACAGGACAATTATTATTCCTTGTTTGAGAAGAATAGTCCAGATATCTCATTGTTCTACTCAGAGGGAAGATATTCTTTCATATCTCACAGATGTGAGTGAAACATTGGCCTAGATGATTCAGTTTATTTTAACAATATTTTTTTGTGCAGGTTGGCATCAGATGATTGTTATGAAGATTGCTTGTCTCCAGACAGTAGAGATATACTACTGTGGTGGATTTGTTCCACTGTTTGTGACTATGTATCATGGTTTGAGTAGTTGTGTACTACCATGGATAAACAAAGGTGTGTTATATCAATTGATATTGTACAAGTTGTCATAGGATATTATCCAGTTGGATAATAATGACGGTGCTCGTGATACTACCAGTTGAATGGTTTGTTTGTGCTCAAGACCATACCTCCCTAGCTAGGAGGGAGTGTTGATATTATGGTATCTTCGGGAGGTATGAAACTCTATTGTGACCTGTGATGAGATTAGAATATTTTGGAAGGAAGAAAAGAAGTAAAGGAAACCCTAGACGAGATGTCGGCTACAAAATATAATTAATGTGAATTAATTAGTACCCAGAAGGAGAAGTCGGCCCAAATAAGTCTATGAGACCACTATAAATACAGGGCGCCAGTTCCCATTATTCACACTTCTCAGAATTGCAGAGAGCAGTTTCTACACATTATAGTTGGCAGTTTTGTGCCCAAGTTTTTGGGGAAGGTGTTGCGCCAGTTTCTGGGTGGGACTATCTGATCAGCTTGGTTTCTATTCTTGCTTGGTGCATTAGCCTTTCTTGGCTATTGATTGCTACTAGTATTCTTCTCTGTCAAGGTCAAGGTGCTCGGAGGGTGGCTTCGCCCTATGGTTGGGTGACAAGGGTATTATCAATGGTAAAATGAGCACAATCTTTCATATTCTAACATAAACATATCTTTGTTTTTCCCAAGTCATGTCATCAAAACATTTATGGAATTTATAAGAAGGTCTTGTGAAGTGATTGATACTAAGATCTGGTTTTATCTCTAAATCTTTCCTTTTAATGATTTGAACATTATGTCAGCAAGGACTCGCATAAGACTTAAGTGCTCAAAACGAAAGGATTACCGTCGTTCTTTTGAAATTATTTCTAGTTTTCTATAGAGCCATTTTACCGAGGTAACACTTGTTTGTGTTTCCCCTTTCTGTGACAGGAGGCCTAATTACAGGGTTTTATATTATAGCTCTAAGGAAAACAACCAATACTACTAGTGAGAGTTCGGGTCAAGGTTAATATATTATTTTTGATACCTTTCCTAGGAGCATCAATACTGTCAAAACATGGACACATGTCTCCAACATTTTGCAACACGAGTTGATCAATTGCTTGGACGATTCCATCGATAATGAGAAAGAGGACATATATACCAAATATAAAATTGTCACTCAGTCAAAGACACACAAGATTGTAGAAAGGTTGTGTCTCCTTCCATATTGTGATATGATAAAATGGGTCCTGGACCATGCAGACATCCCGACTAGGATAATTTTCAATGAGCAGAAGGTGGCGATTGGGACTTTCATGCCAGAGCATATATGAGAAATGTACAAATTGTCTCCCACACCCAAATTCACCCACAACACCGAATTCTTAGAAGTATTCAAAAAGAAAGAATGCGAGCAGTATGGGAAAATCTTATCCGACCTTATTAAAGATTGGTATTCGCACCCCGCGAAATTTAGGGCCAACTCTAATGGAATATATTTGATCTCATCGTTGGAGCCACAATTCATGTATATAGCGATGATGGTTTGTATACTGTATGGGAAGGAGGATACCTCTCACTTCTTTCTCCCATGGGTGCCGCTTATTCACACAGTGGCTGAGGGTTTCACCTTCGATTGGGCCAAATTGTTGTCTAATAGTATGGCCAGCCGGATTACAGAATATAGAGAGAAAAAGGCAAGTGGGAAAGAGTCATCGGTTTTTATGTTGTCTTACATCATGGATGTTGTGTGCTTATTGATGCCTTTCCCATTGATGAGATGTAGTTGGACTCCAACCAATGAACAACCTATTCATGAATACCATTCGAAGCTCTAGGAAGATAAAGCCAAGGAGTTCATCTACAAGATTTTCAATTGGGTAGTAGTGCCCATGCATATTTCCATCTTTGGCCACCCGCCTCACGGGATTTTGGATAAATCTGTGGAAGATTTAAGCCACATAAAAGACTGGTATATAGAAAGAGAGTTTTCATATATTAGGGTTTTTGCTTGCTTTGTTCCACCATATGCCCTACCTCTGTTTTTGCCAGATAAGCTGGTGTGTCACGCAATTTCCAGGAAAACGGTGCTGGACGGGATAAGCAAGGAGCTCAAGGGAGTTCAGAAGAAGGTATGGCCACCTTTCTCCATACACATTGGAACCTATTCTTTATTAGATTTTGGCCATGCTAAAGTAGAGGCCGCAACCCTGAACGAGATGAAACTAGTGGGCATCAATTTTAAGAAGCACAACCCACATAAGATTGTGGGAAACCACATGGAAAGATGTGGCCTGAAAATATATGATCACAAAGTTCCCCCCCATGACGAAGTTTTCCAAGGGGTAAAAACTTACTCAGAGGTTTTAAATCAGGTTTGAGCTCTCTAGTCTGGAGACATGTTTGATTTTTATAAATTCCAGGAACACTGGAGGAGCGGGCTCCCCAGAGTTTTGCAAGGTAAAGTCTCAAAGCCCCCGAGGTCTCAACAAACAAAAGCCGAGGGTCTGACAGGAACAAACCCAAATAAATAGGAAGCTTAGGGGAACACAGAGGAAACCAAGGTCCTCAACCAAGAGTCTGAAGGCCCAATCCACAAAGAAAGATCCCCAGGGATGGATAATACAGACAGACAGGTTGAGTATAGAGCCGAGGTGCTCGCAAAGAAGGTAGAAGACCCATTGTTTCTCACACTAAATAATTCATATATCGATGTTGGTGTGAAGAGGATACTCTTAGAAATTGGTAGCCCCATCCCGTATATCACACCCCTACAGTCTACCAGAGCGGACCCTAATGCTAGAGCAATATACATAGAATATCTAACGCCTATCACCACCAAAGAGTTTCCCCCTAGCGATTTGTTTTGTAGTAAGAAAAGAAAGGCTATAGTGAAATGCAAAACGCATCACCAGGTAGGTGTAGTGGCCAAAAAATTCAAAATACTGATGGACGACAAAGCATTAGAAGAAGAAGAGTTTGTTGACGAGATAGCGGGAACATTGGGGGCCTACACCACAACCAATCAATACTTAGTTAGAACCCTAAGGATCTTATTGAAACACAAGGACCAATTGATCAACGAATTACAAGGTCGTATAACAGAATCAAAGATGAATGCCTGAAATGAGGCATACAAAGAGCTCAAGCAAGCTAGAGATGTCAACCGACAGGAAACCGAGCAACTCAAGACTAATATTGATCAAATACATCAGTCGGATGAAGAGAGCCAAATGCAGGTTGAGCGACAGGAGGAATTGATAAATCAGCTGTAGACCGAGTTGAACCTCGTCGAAAGACAATTCATAGACATGATGATAGTCCAAACCTAGGCCTCAAAAATACGAAGGAGAATAGAAGCAGCTCAGTAGAGTTTTCTTGCCAAAATAGAAATCATCCAAGATCATGTTCAGTTAGTAGATCAAGCCCTGGATCAAAACACCTTAAGATAAAGGGAATCCCAGGTAACTCGAAGTACATTTCAGGAAGCGGTTATATCCGTAGCGAAAGAAGAGATAGCCATCACTTCCAGATTGTCCATTAAAGAACAAACCAGGGGAAATATATTTTTGACGGCCTGGGAACATAATATATGAGAAAATAGTAAAAGGGCCAAAGACGTGAGGGATTCATGTGAAGAAATATTTGTTTTAATAAACAAAAATATTTTAGAGCTCGATAGAGAAGCTGGTGCTGGAACGTTGGGAAAAATCAGCATAGCCAAGCACCTGTTAGATATCAAGGAAAGTATGGAAAGGGATCAATACGAGCTCTCTCAAGTAATCCAAGTCGACATCGCTCAGATTGACAAATGGATAATAAAGACGAATTTACAATTACTATCTATCATGATAGAAGATAGACAGGTGGGAGGGAAGGTCCCACAACTGGACAAGAAGCATTACCTATTTGAGCCAAATGACCAAACCGAGTCCTCCAAGTCGATTGCCCAACTGGTAGACAAATGTCTTAAATATATTGAGTAGCGGAAAGGAAAAGCTTCAGGGAGTAAATGATGCATTTGCATGTATTTTCAAGGTTTTGGAGCCAGGAGATAGAGAGGAAAGGGGCCTAAAGGAAAAGATAGGGATGGCAAGTGAGGCATTCCACATGCTTATCTCATAACCCCCATTCTTTGAATAATAGAATTGTAACACCACTTATTGGTATAAATACATATTTTGAGTATGTATCAAGGGCTTTTTTCCTTTGGTAGATTGTAATAGAGAAATTTTCCTTTGCCAAAATCAATACAAAGCGAATCGAAGACTCCATATTCCGTCAATACCGGGTCACATGCTTTCCTCTGTTATTTCGCATTTCATGCCATTTTTCATACATGTATTTATTGAATGCTCAACTGCAATTTAGTACTACCTCTACAGTGGTGATCAATATTTTAGTTATCTAATCGTTTACAATTTTTCCTCTGTATCAACTATCAGCAGGTACAAGACGTGTGGATTACTTAGATCTCTATATCTAATGCTTCATTAAATTATTTCTTGTCTTTTTCCTTCTTCTGTTACAACGTCAGATTCTTCCTGGATTGATGCCTCACATTGTCCAACAACTCAATGTTTTCTTTCATTTCATGCATGGTCTTAAAATTTAACTCAGTTACGAAAAACTCCCTTTTATTTTGTTAAACTATTAATTCATTTTACGAGATGTTTCTCATATAATCTAAAACTGAATCAACAACTTAAAAACAACCTCTTAGAATTATGTTCCTCGAATGACTTCTCTTGTCGCAAGACAACCTCATATAGAACCCGACCTCTCGGTTCAAACCAGCATCGCCTTAAATATCTTTGATACCATCCTAAAGACTACAACCACCCAGGTCAAACTCGAACGTTCATGGGCAGCCATTGAATGGGACATAAACATTCAGGAACAAGTGGAAGCTAGACACAGACAACTTAGAAATCAACCATAGTTTCCCTTCCAGTTGTTTTCTCCTTTCCACATATTTTACCCTCTTCTAGATTCCTAGACTCTATACATTATAGCCTTAAGTAAAGACTTTGGAACAACAGGTCCTCCATGCATTGCCACACTAAGTCTTCTGGGACTCATGATCATATCACTGGTTTGATTTTTCCCCACTCTGGTGATCTCGAATCTTCCCATTGCTTCGAATGCACCTAGTGCTTTAGATGTAAATACACCACCCACACATCAACCTCATGTTGAATTTTCTCCTTCTTCACCCATTAGTCTCCTTCCCTTTCTCCTTCTTCACCTAGTGAAATCTCTAAAGAAAGTAGTCAGGTTGATAAGAAAAAGAAGAAACGGAAAGAGAAGAAGAAGAATAACCTAAAAAGGACCAACCTCCAACCACATCAAATGTTGTATCCAAGCAACCAACTATTGTTACTCGTACTGGGAGTGTTGATGAGGTTGATAAGACTACACCGAATAATCTGAAACCCAAATTCCCTTTCAGTATTTGTAAGGGTGGCCACTTTCTGAGGGATTTCCCTGGTCTTCCCAATGTCTTAGAAATGTGGTCCTCCATGTCATTGGCCCCTACTGGCCATGCTAGTGATGCCCCATCAACTAGTGGTGTTAAGGTTGGTAAGAAGAAGAGAACTTTCAAATTTCCTTGCATGTTATGTGAAGGTGATCATTAATCTCACCTTTGTCCTCGTATGAACGAGGCTTCTTCTCTTTTGGAAAAGCTTCAACTTCCAACTGGCTATCGTAAGATTCCTCCCAACCCATCATTAGTTGATGGATTTTTCAATCGTATTCCATCCCTGGTCAGTCCAGTTGATCAGGTGGTCAATCTAGTTTCATCCTTGGTTGGACCACTAACAAAAGTAGTTGATCTAGTTCTTTCATCGATCAACCCCACTTTTCATCTGAAAAATGAAACCCAAGTGGTCGATCTATTTCCTCCATCAGTCGATCCCACTCCTCCCTTGAGGAGTGCCAAAGTTGTCATTCTGATTACATCATCATTTGAGTCCACTCCTCCTCTGAAGAGTTCCAAAGTGGTTTCTCTAGTTACATCATCGGTCAATCCCAATCCTCCTCTGAAAAGTGCCAAAGTGGTTGATCTGGTTCCACCACCGGTCGATCCCACTCCTTCCTTGAAGAGTGTAATAAAAGTGGTCGATCCAGTTCCACCACCATTCGATCCCACTCCTAAATCAAAGAGTGAGGATGTCGCTCAAGTCTGCCTCATTAATATTGATTCACCTAGACAAGGGGGCACTCCATCAATCTCGATCACAGCCCCTTCAAGCAATCAGATAATCTTTATTGATTGGAATCATTCGACAGAACCCCATCTTCCTTCTTATGTGCCTTTCCAAATCACCATGCAGGTTTGTGATAGGAGTATTCCTAACATTGTAATAGACAAAGGTGCTTATGTTATCATATTATGCATGAACTCTTGGCAATATTTCGGTTCCCCATGGCTTGTGCCCGTGACTTAGAATCTATTGACCTTTGACAGAAGATCTAGTTGAACTTTAGGGATCCTTCCTTAGTTTCTATTTACTTTGGGAGGAAAAATGGTCTATGTTGATGTGACGACAGTTCATGACACCTTGGAATTTAAACTGCTCCTCGAGCAAGACTATGTCTATGCTATGAGATCTTTTGTGTCCACTCTTTTTCGAGTGATGTCTTTCCCTCACAATAGAAACATAATAACGATTGACCAACTTTAATTCATTAACCCTAATCTAATGGTCAACCATTCATCTTCCTTGAACAGTCCTTACATGCCAGCAATGTCTGCCCCACCACAAGTAAATTATGCAACGACCTGCCCCATGAATTCAACGCCACATGACAGGGAATATCTCCCTTATCTTGACTTAGATATGATAGTTGAAATGGTCATCTCTTCGATAGGGCTACTAGAGCCAAATCTCCCTACCCTTATCGAGGTCGTCAACATGTATTCCTTCCCGAGTGTTTTTCTTCCATCTAACAAAGATCTCCTGGAAGCCATGGATGACATTTCTCCCTTGACATGTATTCCTTCTAGAGAATTGTCCTCTTTGAAGCCATGATCAAGGAGAGGTATGAGAATAGCTTTCCTCTCTGTGGAAAGCTCATTAAAAGATGAAACAAAATATAGAAGCATAGTTTTGATTCTATGTGGAAAGCTGGTTAAAAAATGAAACAGAGGTCACGAGCATAGTTTTCCTCTATGTGGAAAGCTCGTTAAAAAATGAAACAGAAGATACGAGCATAGTTTTTCTTCTCTGTGGAAATCTCATTAAAAAATCAAACAGAATCCACGAGCATATTTTTCCTCTCTGTAGCAAGCTCGTTAGAAAAGGAAACAAAAACTTTGGGATTGAACCTAGAGCCTTGAGCATAGTTATTTTCGTATGTCAAGATCATTGAAAAATGAAACAGACACCTCTCCCTTTGAGTCGAGTATTTCATTAGATCTCGTAGACATTCAGTCATTTCTTTAGATAGATCTCATATATGTTGAGTCGTTTCTTTATATAGATCTCGTAGATGTCGAGTCGAGTCTTTCATGAGGTCTCGTATTTGAACCTTCCTTTCATTCACCCTTATCCTTTTTCTCCATCTAGTACATAAACTGGTGACAACCTCAAAGTCGGTGAATGAAATGAATATTGGGGGGGGGGCATGTCTCCAGCCTTTGATTATCATTCTGGATTTAAGACACTATCTTTTCAAGCTGGGGGAAAAGTACCAACCATCCATGGGTACCCCTACCTTTGGAAATTACATTGGGAATTTACAAGCATATGTTTAATTTTGTTTCAAGCTTGTGTAAAAATGAAACCAATAATGAGCTTAGGATTTGTTCTTTCTTGTGCTTGTAAATACATAAGAATGTAATGGAGTAGACTTTTATCACTTTTTCAGACTCATAAAGGTTATATGAAAAAGGAACCTCATGGAGTCTCCTTTAATCCCTTTTCAAACTCTCTAAACATGAAATGATTGCCAAGTGATCTTGCTTCCTTTCACACTCGTTAAAAGGTTTTAAAGGGTGTCTTTCGAGTGGAATTTTATCTATTTTTCAGCCTCACGAGACTAAGATTATGAAAAAGGACAATCCTAGAGTCACCTTTAAGTTATTTTCAGACTCTCTAAACATGAAAAACCATCGATTTTTCCTTCTCTGGACTCATTAAAATCACGCATTGAAGGGCCCATATGGGAACAAACCCTTACTTCTTCTAGTTCGTTAAACAAAGGAAGAGGAACTTACCGAAGGTGAGTTATATCAAGCATGTTTTACCCTCCTTGAGCTTGTAAAATTAAAAAGAGGTACTCATCTATCTGGGTGGGGCAAGAAATTGAAGGAAGTGGGTCAAGTTTTTGAGAATCCTTTATGGAAGCTTTTGTCTCCATTGAACATGGAACCTATTTTCATCTCATCTTACATTTGGGTAATCTACATGTCTTTGAATTATACCAATTCCATGTTTCGCCATACTTTTTCATCTAGTCGAAGAGTGATCTTATTGTCATCACATTACATTGTTGGTACTCGTCGAGTCAATGTTGCCAAGTCAGTTGTCGTGCCTCATTATGTTCAAGGGAATTTTCACTTCAAACCATCCATCTGCAGTATTACCACTTTCCATTTATTGTGTAAGTACATACTCATTTGATTCACCATCTTACATCACTTTCCTATGTCAGTTTCATGTCATTGATGGGGGATACAAGCCCTCCTTCGACGAGTATTTTCTTGTCGACTTCCACACATCATCTGGGAATTAGACTTAGAAATCAATTAGTACCTTGGGATCCTCAATGGCAGGCCTCCTCACCTCTGACGGTAGGTTTACATCATTTACCTTTGATTGGATGATTCAACGAATGTTCGACCTCAACTCATTTATTCATATTCGCTGGAATGTACTAGGGTACCTTGGGAATCATTGACATCATTGGTGATTTCCCTCACACTTGTTAATGGTTTACCACAATGATCAGTAATCAAGTGGTTTCTACCATGTTTGAAATCAAAACATCTATTCACATGGCTAGATTCGTACAACATTGGGATTGGGATGAAGACCCTAGGTTGATAATTCACTCTGCTATCTACTTTTTCTAGGCTATGAAAGGAGATCATTTGAGCATGTTGATATATATACTATCACATAGCTCCACATTGTATTGGTCCATGGCTATGTTTTATCATCTCATAGCTCCATTTTGTATTTTTCATGGCTATGATTAGTTCATGTCATGGAGGTATGGATCTACATTGTATCTTTGGTGGCCATATCCTTGGTCAATATTTTTCATGGATCCGCAATGTATTGGTTGGTAGCCATGCTTTGAGTCATCATGTATTCCAAGCATAGGTATGCCTGCCTCATAAATGGAACATATATTAATATTGTTTGATAGTTTTTTGTAGCTTCTTCCAGGTTCTCCAACTCCACACTCTTGCATTAAATATTTGTAAAGATTTTCAGCCACCATTCTCTCTTATGACCTCACACTTTAGGGGGAATTCTGTTACACATGAAATTTTCACACCTAGGTACCTCTCCCTAAGTGTTGTAAGTGTCATATAAGTGTCTCATACACCTTACCACCATGTATTAACCTATTTCATAATCCCTATTCAATGTGGAGGAGGGATATATTACATGAAGGCCAAAATACCAAGTGCACATGAATTATTATTAATATTCATGAAAAAGAAATTAATTAAGTGTGAGAATCAAGTGCACGTGGATTATTATTAATATTCATGAAAAATAAATTAATTAAGTGTGAGAATCCACCTCAAATTTGGTTTCCTATTTTTTAGGGAAGTTGGAGGATCTCATGGATGGTTGAAATATTTCCCTCCTTAAAATCCTTGAGAGATATTTCCTCCCTAAAATCCTTATGAGATATTTCTCCCTAAATATCTTTTAGATCCCTTTTTAGTGGATCTGATGAGTGATCCTCTCCATGGTGGTTAAGCCTCCAAATTCTATATAATGAAGGATTTCCATGGAGGAGGATGGTGGATATTTGAGGTATCAAACCTATTGTCTTGGGAGAAATCTTTAGGGTATCAAGCCTATGGTCTTGGGAGATTTTTGCAAGGGATGGACGAGGAGGACTTGGATAGGCTGCTGTGAATTCATCTATGGTTTGTAAGTATCTCTTTTGAGTTCTCATTAATACATATGCTTGGCATGTTTCCTTCAAGTTTGTGTACATTTGCATGGGCTTGTCTCTTTGGATGAGTCTAGTTTTAAACTAATCTTGGTAGAATAGGAAGTATGTTTTGTCTTCGTTGTATATTGGATTGAAAAACTCATTGAAGGAATTGAAGATCAATCTCAACTCAGACTAAAAGAGGACAAACTTCACAAAAAGGTGCGCATACTTTCTTCCTCTTTTCGCTTGACTATTTTAGCTACATTTAAAGAAATGTCAGTGTTCAAAATTAGCATTATTTTGTCTTGGACATAGGGGTCTAACATCCAAGAGGACATTCACCTGTACATAGGGGAATTTTCCTACTACAACGTCCTCCCTCAATTCCATAGAGGGAGTGGAAGGCAATCATTGATGATGCAAAATAAAAGATATTGAAAAAACAAGGAGAAAAAATAACTGGTACCCCAAGTTAAATTACAATATTTTGATTTCAATACTAGCTTAAATTTTCTTTACATCTAAATAGAAGTGTGGTTATATATAACATACTTGAAAGTTTTGATGATAGGTTGCCTGACACTTCGAAGGAAACCAAAGAAAGGATTTTCAAACATTTCCAGCATAAGCTAGCCTAGGGCGGCTACTCGAGGTTACAGTCATGAATCGTAAGTACCCAAAAATATTAAGAATAATATTTATATCTCCTTACAAATTTTAGGTAATTGCAGCCAAAAACATTAAAAAAACATACTCTTATGCAATGCAGGGTGACAACTTCGGAACTAAAACCACAGAGGAATACCTCCAACTTGGTTACAAGTAAGGCTATAAAGTCGTGGTTGATTGTAGGAAAAGCATGGTGCAGACCCCAAGATCTAGTTTGTAGGATAAGGTAAATAGAAATTATTTCACATTAACCTTTCATTACTTGTAAAAAACATAATTGTTTGATATCATCCATAACTTTAATGTATTACTTTGTTTTAATCAAGGGAGAAACATTATCAACGAAACCATTAGTACTGGAAAACAAATCATTGATAGTGCAGTGCAGCGAGAAGATCATAGTGCTCCATAGCAGCCCCATCCCAGTGGAGTGTAGCCCCAAGATGTTCCTATGACTGAGGCCCATGACGCTAAAATTCTTGTATATTAATCATATACTTAATAATTCCATACTTATAAATTTTGTACTTGTAATTTTTATTACTTATATATTTACAGTTTTGTCCTTATAAATTTTGTCATTTCAATGGTAGAGAATGTTGTAGTTGAGCCTCCTCAACCTAAAGATCATGTGAACAGGGAAGACATTCCAACGGTGTCAACTAGTGGACCAAGTAAATAATTACATTGAAGAGTTTTTTTTAATATTAATGAACTACTTGTTGGAAGCCCTACATGTTTTTGTTATTTTGAAAGACAAATGACACTTCTTATAGCTGCCTACACCTCATCCTGTAAATATTACCATTTGGGGGTGATTATTTGACTGTAAAAGATGTTTGATTATTATTTTTATTTTTATCTTGCATTTTCATTCTTGATTCTTGACTGAAAGCATGAATCAAGCATGGAAACTTAATTTCGTATTATATCCCTATTCAAAACATGGTTTTTAAAGGTTCAATGCACTTACATATTATTTAATACTTGAATGATTTTTCCTTTTTGAGTTTGTTTGTATGTCGATATAATACCCATGTTGATTTCCATTTGGACTGTAAGCTTATTTATTGAATCCTTTGTAAATCAACTATAATACCAAATATCAATTCGCATTTGGTTTGTAAAAACATATCCATTCCAATCCTTGCAAATCGACTATATCCATTACATGACATGGGAATTAAACACACCAAAATCATATCTTGTACCTCATTTTGGCTGGCAGAATGAAGTGACAGGCTTCTCATTACGATTTAAGGGTTTCTGTAGTGTTATGTACTCGGAGCTTTCATTACCAGGAGTGTTCAAACTCCATAACCGAGACCTTCATGTGTATGTTGTGATCGCACAGGTGTTCTACCTGTATCGTTTCCAATGGTATCCGCTCAATCTTTTTCCTTCTGCTTCTGCCATTTAAACCCATAGTTAGTTTGAGTCACCCTTGTTACCATATAGTCATACCCTTAATGGCTCATGTAGTCCAAATAGAGCCCAATGGCTCTCAAGCATTGTTGTCCCATGATGATGCAGTCAAAGACTTGAAAGGCCCGAGTTGGGATATTTTCATTAAGAAGTTCAAAGGGTATAACCTTCGTGTGGCCAAGAATTCGCCCAAACGTTTTATGGATGCAGAGCGAAGGTTGTTGATATTTAGCTGGAGGTGACTAAATAATTTTTGAGTGAAGCAACAGGGATTCCTCTATCCGGTCAGAAGTGGTTTAAGAACTCGAAGATTGACGAAGTACCCTGGAGTCTTTTCATGACTTCTAGGAAGATTGATTGTTGTGAGAAAGGTATTCTTGTTTCGTTGCTTAAGGTTAGGTGGCATGGTCTGTTATCAGTTCTTAAACAATTTATTACTTGTGAGGGTCATTATGGCCTAGTTTGTTTACACCATGTGTGATTTCTTATGCACTTTATAGGCTTCCATTTGAATGTATCATTTTATTTGCTAAGAAGTCTGTATAAAATGTCAAAAAGATACAAGAAGCATAGCCTTGACTATAGCCTCTTTCACCATGGTTTAATTAAAATGTTGTTGGTTCATCATTTGAAAACCATGGGTTATGACTGGGATATGTTCCTAGCCCGAAATGGTTTTTCTATAGCGATTCCTATAGAAACCCCTATGATGGATAAGCCTATGACAGAGAAACATTGTGATTTCTCAAATGACCAGCCAGATCATTTGAAGAAAAACCCTTTTCATGAGGTAATACCCGATCATTTTTGACCTGGGCAATAGAATGTTGGATCCAATTCAAATGTAACCCCTATGCATGAGTTAGTTGTTGGGCTTAAATCCATTGTAATGTTTTATAGTAAAGACCCTCGCAAACAAGCAAAACATAAGCAACCAATGTTAGGGTTTTGTAATAAGAGGGTTGGTCGACTAATTTCGATAAGTCTGCATAATGGATCCAATCCTCATGTGATATCGATTGATTCGATCAAGATCCATGAGGATTCAGACTCTGATATTGAAAGGTTTCTCGCAGAGGAGGATCCAGATTATCCCAAACCGGATCCTAATCAACCATTCGACTATGTTAATAATCTCCCACCATGTCTCAAGGATAGGAAGGGGCTTACTGGTATTAAGCTCGGTCAAGGGATGACAACAGGTAGCATTGATGTTCTTGTACCCAATTATATGCTCCCTCGACAAATCTCCCCTGTTGTACATTGTGAAGTCTGCTTGCATTGAATTGGGCAGTACTCTATTGATATCTCCATTCTCCAAGAAAGAATCAAATCTCTCACAGTTCACAATGAATCATTGGCAAGTCGCAAGACTCCACCCCCACACACTCGCTCCCCTATAGTAACATGGAGTCACTCAGACATCAACGTTACTTCTGAAACTACCTCAAATGAAAATCCTAAGATTCCCATTGAACCAGTAACACCAAATACTCAAGGGGCCGACATACAAGAAATTGTTCGTCAGTCACTCATAAGGACACATAGTGCTTCGGACCATATCAGACAACCTGGTAGGCCTCTCAATCAACCTTTAGATTTCTCGAATATCCGATAAAAACTTGAAGGCATTGGTCTTCTTTTAAATCCTTTAGGAGATAATATCACAGATCCTGCCCAAACCCCTACTCTTGGAGTTGGAGGATCTAGTATTTCACCTTCCCCACCTCATTCATCTCCATCCTCTTTAGGAGGAGAGTCATCTGACGAAAGCAGTTCCTCGTCTGAAACATCTCATCCTTCAACACCACCTACACCCATGGAAAACCAAAATAATCTCACCAAACCCTGGCTCAATCAAGATGTCGTAGTTGTACCTAGACCTCAACATCCATTGCCAAAACATCTGGAGAAATGGTTACCTAAATTTGATCTGGATTCTAAGAAATCTGTCGAAGATCACATAAAGAAGTTTATGGTGTCCATTAGACTCCGAAGTGTAGAGCATGAAGACGTAGTATGAATACTCTTTCCTTATACATTCCAAGGTAATGCCTCCACATGGTATTTTTCCCAACAACCCTAGACTATTGTCTCTTGGGACAAATTCGAAATATGTTTCTTAGAGAAGTTTAGAGACGATAAATCCCCTGAAGTCTTGGTTATGGAACTCTCTAGCCTAAAAATAAACTAAAAGATTTTAACCAAAGATTCCTTACATTAAAGAATCAAATTCCCACAAATTCAATGTCTGTTGAGTATCTAATTGTTGCATATTACACCAAATCCCTGCATAACAATATAGTAATTTGGGTTAAAAGGTCTAAAAAGTATACATTGTTGGAATCCTTCGAAGAGGGAAGCCAAATTGAAAAGGATATATTAAGCTTGAAATACAATACTGAAGTTGAAACTGCCTCATCCTCTAAGAAGAAAATAGAAATCCTTACAAGGTCTCACCCAGCCAAAATCCAACCGAAAACTTTAGACCTGGAAAGCTTGCAGAAAGCTTTTCAAAAAATATCAAATCAATTCATTGACTTGAAGAGATTAGCCAAGGAGGCATCTTGAAGCAAAGGGAGTTTTAAACCCCCTTTCAGAAAACCTTTTCCTCCCAATCGACCAAACCATACCACCGAAGGTCTCAATTTCTAAAGCTTGCAGTATGCTTTACAAACCATTCTTGAAGCACATGATAATTTTTCACCTCCTGAAATTTTAGAAGACATAGTTGAAGAAGAAGTAGCTGAAGAAGAGGATTCATCTCCCAATATCTTCGAAAACTTTTGTGACAGTATCTTTCAAGCAAACTTCGAAACTGTCCACCCTTACAACACGAGAAGTAAAACATAGAGCGAACCACCTTCTAAAATAAGTAATAATGTGCCTCCAAAACAGTTGAAACAAGATGAAATAAAACAGAGTTTTGTAGCCCAAATATTAGAATATGACTTTATTGAAGATCTAAAAAACTTGAGAGCTAATATTTATGTTTACAAGATTTTGAAATTTCCTCTTATTCTGTAGAAAATGCTTCAAAATATCACAGAAAACAGTAAGAACAACGATCCCAACAACAAAAAAACTGCAGAAATCATCTCTAAAATAGCCCAAAAGATCCCCACTAAAACGATATCTGAACTTCTAGATAAAAGGGATCTAACTGAAAAAATTGTATCAAATGTAGATAAAAAAATTCCAGGGATAACGGTGAAAAATCAACAGAATTTTGTTGTTAACACTTGTAAAAATGTCCCACCTTTCTTATTAACTTTTGAAATTTTCAATAGAAACGTACATAATTGCATGGTGGACTCTGTCGCATCATCAAATGTTATGCCTTTGTCTGTTTGCCAAAAAATTAACGCAGAAGTTCAACCTTCTAGTCTCAAAATCATTCAGCTCAATCGAACGAACGTTAAGGTAATCAGTGAACTTAAGAATGTTATGGTTAGGTTATCTTCTAATCCTAAGGTTCACCAAATTATTGACATCATTGTTATTGACATCCCAAAATTCTATGGTTTATTTTTAAGCAGGGACTGGTCCAAGCAACTACATGGTTACTTTACCACAGACTGGTCTCATTTGTGGTTGCCAAAAAACGGGCAGCCAAATAAAATCAGGATAAACCATGAACGTTATCTCAAGCATACCGTGATATATCTGAATGATCTTAATGAACCTTTTACTGCATCCACCAACTCATTCGAAATGAAGGGAATGAACACTTTCTTATGTAACTTCATGACCGAACTTTCCCCCTTCATGGATCTTGGGCAACAATCAGAACTCATGGCCTATACTCAGTCACCAGCTTTGCCAAATGTGCCAAAAACTGCTGACGAAGCTCAGATATGGTCACTTTACTTCGACAGATCCAAATCCAAAGAAGGAGTCATTGCAGGATGTGTACTCATCGACCCCGCAGGTAATAAAACATTCATTGCCTGTCGATTGGAGTTCGAGTGCATGAATAACACCGTCGAATATGAAGCAATTTTGCAAGGACTCAGGAAAGAAGCAGATATGGACGTAAGAAATTTAATGGTATTCGGTGATTCAGAAATCCTGGTCAGGCAAGTAAGAAATTCCATACATTTCCTATCACCACATCTGAAAAGTTACCAAACAAAGGTATGGAGTCTAATACAAAAATTTTCATCATTTAATATAAACTATATTCCTAGATTAAGTAATTCAGAAGTTGATTTATTGGCTAATGTTGCTTCTAAACTTTTTCCTGCAGAAGGTCTCTCTCTGAATTCATTTTCGATTGAATTATTGTTCAGTCCATCAATCTCAGACAACATCACCAGTTGGAGAGTGTTTGACGATGACCAACATATCATCAACTTCTTGCATATTGAGGACACTTTCCAAGGTGCAATTATTGATGAAGGCACTCACGATGAAAACCTCTACAACTTCATGGTAATATCAAATTCTATATCTTTTGAATCGACGTCCGATCTAGTAAACTCTATTCCCAAATCCTTCATAAGACTAGAAAAAAATTATGATTTGCATGATAAATTTAGAGGGTCGGTTAATTGTAAAATGAACAGCTCTTCCTTGACTCAAGAAATGATAAATATAGGATCTAAATATAATCCTCAAAATGTCAATTTGGGAACGGGATGCTCTGAGAAAGAACGATCTACCTTTATAAATTGTTTAAATAATTCAAGGACATTTTTTCCTGGACATACAATGATTTAAAAACATTTGATCCTATTATAATACAACATATCATCCCAATGAAACCACAAACTCAACCTTTTTAGAAAAAGTTAAGAAATATGCACCCCAAATTGGAACCCACTGTCAAGAAAGAATCGAATAAATTACTAAATGCAAAGATAATCTTTCTTCTAAGACACACACAATGGGTGTCTAATCTAGTTCCTGTAAGGAAGAAAAGTGGCGAAATTCGACTCTATGTCAACTTTCATAACTTGAACTGGGCCTTGGACAAATATAATTATCATGTTCCTCCAATGGAACAAATACTACAACAAGTTTCTGGTTCCGAAAGATTATCTCTGTTAGATGGTTTTTCGGGATACAACCAAGTCCTCATGTCTCCCTCGGATCAACTCAAAACCACTTTTAGTACCCCCATGGGGCGCTTATGCTTACAGAAAGATGCCTTTTGGGCTTATAAATGTCGGATCAACTTTTTAGAGAGCTATGGACATCTCTTTTTGTGGTCTCTTAAATCAATCAGTAGTGGTATATCTTGATGATGTTACCTTTTTCTCTAAAAACAAGAAAGATCATTTGTCTCACCTTAGGGATGTCTTAGAATGATGTCACAAATATGGCATATCTCTCAACCCTAAGAAATCAGTATTTGAAGTTGAGAAAGGAAAATTACTTGGGTTCATAGTGTCCAAATATGGAATGATTATCGATCCTGAAAGAACCCAAGATATTGCTAAACTTTCCCCTCCCTCTTCCAAAAAAGCTACGCAGTCATTCTTGGGCAAGATTAATTTTGTCAAAAGGTTTGTCCCAAGTTTTTCAGAAATGGTAATATCATTACAAAATTTGATTAAAAAGGATGGTCAGTATCGTTGGGGACCACAAGAAATCCAAGTTTTTGACTCCATCAGAAAATCCATAATAGAAGCTCCTTCTTTAATGAGTCTCGATTTCTCGCAAGATTCCACTCTGTACACTTTCACCTTTGACCAATCTTATGCTGTTGTGCTGACTCAAAGGAACGTTGAAAGCAATGAAATCACCATTGCCTTCATGAGCTCAGTTTTTAAAGGGGCTTAACTAAATTACCTAGTTGTAGATCATCAGGTGTATGTTGTTTTCAAAGTAGTGAAACACTTCTGGTTGTATCTGCTGAAATCCAGAACTAAAGTCATCGTTCCTTACCCTATTGTGAGAAACCTACTAGTACAAAAAGAACTAGGATAAAAACAGGCAAAATGGATGACATCGTTACAAGAATATGATCTCGAAATAACCCCTGCACAAATTGTTAGAGGTCAAGGCCTATGTAAACTAGTTGTTGATTCAGTTAAAGAACAAGAAATTCAAATCAATTCCTTAACTGTAAACCAACATGACAGAAAACAAATCAGTTGTACACAAGTTGTTGCTAATCCTTGGTTTGATGATATTAAGTTTTATTTAACACACAGTTCTTATCCTCTCCATCTTGATCCAAAAAAGAGAAGAGCATTAAGACTAAAATCTGTACCTTTCCAGTTGATAAATGACGCATTATTCCAAAATAATTTTGATAGTGTTCTCATGCCTTGTTTAGAAAGGGATGAAACAAAGAAAGTACTATCTAAAGTTCATACAGGTGAAGCTGGTGGGCACTTCGGTGGAGACACCACTTCTCACAAGGTATTAAAAGTTGGGTACTATTGGCCCATGATGTTTAAAGATGCCCATGCATTATGTCGCAAATGCGTAATCTGCCAAAAGGCTGTTGGACAAGTGAAAAAGGAAGCATTCCCTTTGCAGCCTGTTTCGGTGGATTCACCTTTTCAGTAGTGGGGTCTCGACATCATAGGGCCAATTAACCCCACTTCTTCATAGAAACATAAATACATCATTACATCAATGGATTATTTTACCAAATGGTCCGAGGTTGCACTCTGAAAGTGGTAAACACTAATCAGGTAGTATCTTTCCTTAACTCGAATATCATTACTAGATTTGGCATTCTCGAATGTTTGGTCTTCGATAATGCTTCTTACTTATCATCCCTTGATATGAATGTTTTTTCCTTGGAAAAAGGGATCAAATTGAAATATTCTGCCAGCTACTACCCCCAAGGAAATGGCCTAACAAAATCAACAAACAAAAATTTGATAAAAATCATCAAGAGGACAGTTTCTGAAAACCACAAAAATCGGCACAATACGTTATTTAATGCACTCTAGGTTGATAGGGTGACACCAAAAACCTCTATTGGAAATTCCCCTTTCTTTCTTGTCTATGGAAGAGAAGCGATTCTCCCTCCACATGTTTTGCTTCCCTCTTTGCAATTATCGTAGAAAGTTCAAGAAGAGGAATGCCCTCCTCTCGAAAGTAGAATCAATGCCTTGTTCAAACTAGAGGAAGTAAGAGCATAAGAAAAGAAGAAGTTGGATCAGCATCAATAGATTGTGAAAGGATGGTTTGATTCAAACTCTTCTTTGGATAGAAACTTCGAGGTAGGAGACCTGGTTCTCAAATGGGATAAACCTCACAAGTGAAAAGGTGAACACACCAAGTTCCAAAATCTGTGGCTAGGATCATTTGTAATCGTTGAGGTCCCAGCTCTTTCTGTCTACACAATTTGGAGGGACAGCCAGACACCTTCCTGGTGAATGGCCAAGCTCTCAAAAGGTATTTTTCCTAATAATTCCAGATTCACCTCTATACATATTTTCTTTTAATTTTTCTTTTGTTTTTGGATTTTGGTTCTTTTCATTTTGCTTGTTTTCACTCTTTCTAATTAAAATTATGTCTGTGTCACCTTTTAGTCCATGAAGGGAAACTAGAATGCTTCATCATGAAGCAACAGTCAAGGTCTTTTTAGAGCATCAATGTTGTAAATCGCCGAAAATCAACCTAGCTAATGAAACTTTTTGTTCGAAGTAGGTTTTCTGGTTTCACTTTATAATCATGAGCATACACGATCATCATTAAAGTTCTTTACGTTGTCCCTATTTTTAAAGAAAACAACTCAAGTATGCCTTCCTGTCCTCGAAAATTTATTCTTATAAAAAAACTATTTTCTGATCATTATGAAGGTCATCAAGCGAAAATTAAGGTTCGAAAATATCAAGTGTTCTGAAAACGGAAATTTTCAGCATCACCCCTCTCTTCTAAAGATCATTAAATTTATATCAAATGATAAATAATTTCTAGAGAGTTGTGGGAAGTGTCTATAAACCTGTCGAGATACTGAATAGGTCTACATACAGTGAGTAAATTCATCCATGATGCCAAGACAACTTTGTCGAGGTACTGAACAGGCCTGCCCGCAGCGAAGCAATGTCATGTTCAAGAAAATTATCCGGTAATAACTTTGATATTAATAGAAAAATGCTCTAGATTTTGAATTGACAATTCTTGGATAGGGTAGAGGC
Organism: Picea sitchensis; assembly: GCA_010110895.2. Lineage (NCBI taxonomy): Eukaryota > Viridiplantae > Streptophyta > Pinopsida > Pinales > Pinaceae > Picea > Picea sitchensis. The sequence continues at coordinate 76,949 of SNQJ01S0023393.1, forward strand.
GTCAGAGTGGGTTAATTGACATCCCTGCCGAGGCTATGGATGCCTACTGGAAGAAGCGGCCCTGTCGACAGTATCAAATTCATTATATCAAACATCGTTGCTCTCGTAATTAAAACTTGTCACCAGATTTCCTTTGAACAGAAAGACATCTGAAGTTGGGCTATGTGATGTTTTTGGAATTTGATTGGGATGCTCGATTTCCTTTAAATTGTTCTTTAATCTTTAATCATTCTAATCAGTCCTAACATGAACTCGTTAGTGATGCAGAGATAATTGTTTCTCCCAATAAGTTGCCATTGTTGGTATCCCTACATGTTTTTGTTATTTTGAACGACAAATGACACTTCCTATAGCTTCCTACACCTCATCCTATAAATATTACCATTTGGGGGTGATTATTGGATTGCAAAATATGTTTGATTATTCTTTTTTATTTTTATCTTGCGTTTTCATGCTTGATTCATGATTGAAAGCATGAATCAAGCATGGAAACTTAATTTTGTATTATATCCCTATTCAAAACATGGTTTCTAAAGGTTCAATGCACTTACATATTATTTAATACTTGAATGATTTTTCCTTTTTAAGTTTGTTTGAATGTCAATATAATACCCATGTTGATTAACATTTGGACTGTAAGCTTATTTATTGAATTCTTTGTAAATCAACTATAATACCAAATATCAATTCGCATTTGGTTTGTAAAAACATATCCATTCCAATCCTTTGCAAATCGACTGTATCCATTACATGATGTGGGAATTAAATGCACCAGAATTGTATCTTGTATTTCATTTTGGCTGGTAGAATGAAGTGACAGGATTCTCATTACGAGTTAAGGGTTTGTGTAGTGTTATGTACTTAGAGCTTTCATTACCAGGAGTGCTCAAACTCCATAACCGAGACCTTCATGTGTATGTTGCGATCGCACATGTGTTCTACCTATTTTGTTTCCATGGTATCCGCTCAAACAGGTTCCTTTTGCTTATGCCATTTAAACCCACGGTTAGTTTGAGTCACCCTTGTTATAGTCTGGTCATACCCTTAATGGCTCCTGTAGTCCGAATAGAGCCCAATGGCTCTCAAGCATTGTTGTCCCATGATGATGTGGTCGAATACTTTAAAGTCTAGGGTTGGGATATTTTCAATAATAATTTCAAAGGGTATAACCTTCGCGTGGCCAAACAATTAGCCCATATGTTTGATGGATGCAGAGAGAAGGTTGGCGGCATTCAACTGGAGTTGACTGAAGAGTTTTTGAGTGAAGCAACGAGGCTTCCTCTATCCTGTCAGAAGTGGTTTAAGAACTCAAAAATTGACGAAGTGCCCTAGAGTCTTTTCATAACTTCTAGGAAGATTGATTGTTGTGAGAAAGGTATTCATGTTTCCTTGCTTAGGGTTACGTGGCATGGTCTGTTATCAATTCTTAAACAATTTATTACCTGTAAGGGCCATTATGGCCTAGTTTTTCTTTACCATGTGTGATTCTGTATGCACTTTATATGCTTCCATTTGACTGTGTCATTTTATTTGCTAAGAAGTCTGTACAAAATGTCAAAAAGACACAAGAAGCAGAGCCTCAACTCTATCCTTTTTCACCATGGTTTATTTAAAATGTTGTTGTTTCATCGTTTGAAAACCATGGGTGATGACTAGGATAGGTTCTTAGCCCGAAATGGTTTTTCTATAGCGATTCCTATAGAAACACATATGATGGATCAGCCTATGACAGAGAAGCATTGTGATTTCTCAAATGTCTAGCTAGATCATTTGAAGAAAAACCCTCATCATGAGGTAATACCTGTTTAGTTTTTACCTGGGAAACATAATGTTGGATCCAAGTCAAATGGAACCCATGTGCATGAGTTAGTTGTTGGCCTTAAAGCCACTGTAATTTCTGATAGTAAAGACCCTCGCAAACAATCAAAACATAAGCAAGTTATGTTAGGGTTTCATAATAAGAAGGTTGGTCGACTCATTTCGAGAATTCTGCGTAATCGATCCAAGCCTCATGTGAGCTTGATCGATTCGATCGATATCCATGAGGATTCAGACTCTGAGATTGAAAGGTTTCTCGCAGAGGAAGATCCAGATTGTCCCAAACTGGATCTTAATCAACCATTCGACTATGTTAGCAATCTCCCACTGTGTCTCAAGGATAGAAAGGGGTTTACTGGTATTAAGCTCGGTCAAGGGCCAACAATAGGTAGCATTGATATTCTTGCACCCAATTATATGCTCCCTCGACAGATCTCCCCTGACGTGCATTGCGAAGTCTGCTTGCATTGGATTGGGTAGTACTATACTGATATCTCCATTCTCCAAGAAAGAATCAAAGCTCTCATAGTTCACAATGAATCATTGGAAAAATAAAACCATGAACTCAAGGCAAATGAACAGAGACAAGCCAAGCATCTTAAAAACACATGAAACATTGTGATAAAGAATGCAGACAGTGTGAAGTCCATAATAAATTATGATATATCTTTATCCTTGTTTAGTTATTAGTTAAATGATAACACGATCTTTATTACAACCATGTTATTTTTGAAAATCAAATCATTTAAACTTGGATTTCTTTTACAAATATAAGACTGGCTATAGAATCATGAGATTTTGTAACCAAGTCATTTTCATATAAAATTTATTAATTATTTGTTGATAAAATACCTAACTTGTTCCTATTTCATTTTTCAGGTCATGGTATATATGATGCTGATCTTATGGGATGGAACATGCTTGATCTATTTGATTAGTATCTCCTTTGGTTTATTTTGTAAATAGGAAAAAACTTTCATAAATTTTGAAGATATAGTTTGATCATGAGTGGCTCTAGGCCCTCTATATTTGCAATGTTTTGATCTTATGAGATATGATCCTATCTTAGAAGATAGGAAGTTTAGATTTAAAAAAAACTCTTTAAATACTCTATATTTTGTAAAGGAAAGGAATCTTGGCCTGTAACCAATTATGAAGGAATGATTTTCGAGACTTATGGAATAGCGTGCAGCTTTCAGCTTTAGTCCATTGCAAATGTAGTTTCATTACTATTTTTTATTATATAATCTTGATATATTGATATGTCATGTAGCTTTAGACTCTTGATATGTTATGCTTTAGGATATCTATTTTATAATATCGTTCATGACTTGGTGTTACATATATTGAGACTGTGATCATTTCTTCGATTTGAATATTAGGATTTCTCTTTGATATTTAAACGAACAATGAAATGAATGTGTTACACTCAGATTTACCTGATTGTAATCATTTACGATTATAAGATCACATGATTAATTTTGGTTTCCTATTCTGTTATTAAACTTTGGTTACCAGTACAGGTTATGAATTTGTTCAAAACATTTGTACTATAAGTCTATTGCAGATTTACCTCATAGGCGTGGTAGATGGATGCTCTTTATTCACACAGAATCCCGGATACATTTCACAAACTAACATCAGGTTAGCTTTCTTGTGTTTTTAATTTCTAGCATTTATGCATTAGTGAAACCAGAAAGCTTAGATCAGCTTTGACTATCTGTACATCTGTGTTTCGTAGTTTAATTAATTCAAGTTCTTTTAGATTTATAGAAAGAAAACAAAAAAAAATTAAATGTGCTTTCTTTATATGCTTCTCAAGAACAATTATTTTTACATTGATTTTGTAAGTTTCTAGTAAAACTTGCAAACTGTAAATGTTGTTCATAAGTGAGATTTTTTATGTTTTATTTTTCTGTTTAAACACATTTACAATAGTTATATCGGAGTATGTATATATATAGTATAGTTTTTAACATTAGTTAATTATCCCTTTGTCTTTATTTTAAGATTTTTGATTGGCTAATGGAGCCATTAAACCCATCAGAACAAGTTGCACCAAACGACTTGGGTTACTTGGACAACCCCAGACCAGACTTGTTCTTCCAGTTGACGGACAGACAATTTTCCCCGTCAACACTACTTCAATGATATTTTAAAATTGGCCATATGAATTTAATATTTTTTGTTTTCGTAGGTGATGGCCCTTCACAACAGCCTCCATGTCATGGGTATGATACCAGATGTGATCGGTGTGAAAGGACTGAAGAAACATAAAATGTTGAAGAGCACCCAGTAAACAAAGACATGGAGATGGATGAATTACTTAAGAACTGGAAAACACAAAAGAGGACTAAAAGAAATTGATGATGTGTAATAATTTTATAAGACAATTAGATGTACATTATATAGTTGAACATGTAATTATGCATATAATTCATTGATAGTATGGGTACTTTTTCATCTAATAATATATACAAGGATATGTATATGGCTTGTATATATCTGTGAATGTAATTTGAGTATACACTTAATGATAATTTCATCCTCTCTTAGTCTTGATATATATTGATTCAATACTCCTTGGTTTTATTGGTTCTATTGGCCTTGACATACAATTTCTGCATCAATTTGTGGCTCCATGGATATCATCCTTGGTATTTGAAGGCATTGGTAAACGTGAAATTTAAGATATTGAATTGTTCAAGTTTGGATTTAAATTTTACATGCTTGTTTGTATCAGACCGCTTTGTTTGTGGGTTTCAAGAGTTCCAAACTTTTGTCATCTTATTCATTTGAATATGTACATAGTATCTATAAGGACAGTGAAATACTGATATATTTTTTATGATTAATATGTATCAATGATTCTAATGGTGGGAATTTAAATGGATTAAGAGTGCAACTTGTAGCCTAATGGGTCAAATAATCTCCCTATTAAAAACAATGGTTAAATTAATTGCTCATTTATTATGTCAACCCAAGGATATAAGATCTTGGGAGATGATGGGCATTGTTTGTGTGGGATTTATATTTAGATTTTCTTCTTTAGATTTAGTTTGTTGCGCTTGCGAAGAATATTATAGATACTTTCACCATTGACAAGTATCACATTCTGCCTCAAATTTGTGGATTTCCTTCATGCCTTTCCAAAACAAAGAATGCTTAATCCTATCATATGTTTTCTGAAAGCCATAATGAACCACCATAGGAGAGGAGTGTAATTCAAATAACACTTTGGATTTAAATGAGGAATTCTAAACTAGATAAATATTCCCTTTATAGTATATATCATCATTATTTACACCACAATCACATAGAAATCCATAACACGGTGACACATTATTTACTTTGGAAACCCAAATGGGAAAAACACCATTTAATTGACTTTGATTAATCCTTTATTTCTTGATAATTTTGAAGGTTACAAATCCTTCTATCTCTTTGGCTCATTCTTAGTATTCACATGGGAATTTGGACAACATTTCCTCTTAGTCTCAACCAAAGAACCCATACAAAATAGTTGAGCATGAATGTATTGAAGGATGACAATACTAGGGGTTCAACTAGAAGGCTAGTTGTCCCCCAACTCCAGAACTTACCCCAAGCCTAGCATTGGCCTTCTCCTTTGTCTTTTCCAATTAATATTTTTAGTATGGTTCTCATTTTTATTTTTATTTTTCTCCATGCTTAAATTGGGAATATAATATTAGATCATGGGTGCGGACACTAGCTGGCATAGCATGGGTCCCTTCATGCCATCAACCCCATCTCCTACATTGTCAATAGTCATGATCCTTGCTTCTACCACTACAATTATTCATGTATTGAACCTGATAACATCTGAACCAATAACCAATATTTTTCGTGGATCCAATTTAGATCAATTATCACTAGGGAAGGTGTTGGTGAAGGAAAGGCTAGTGATAGAAGTTTCTTAGTGTAGATGTTTTTGACATATAATTCACCTATTGACTTGTTTAGAGGTGAATATGGTTAATTATAATAATAAGATGAAGGGGAACTTTGGTATTGTTTACCTAATGTGAGTTGGTCAATAGTGATTATGTAAGCCTCATGGGGGAATGCATCACCAAAAAATGATAGAGATGATGACATGAATAGCGTCTATGTAATCATGGTTGAGAAGGATGTTGTAGTATAAGGTTTTTTTCAATATGTTAAGGAAAATCCCTTCATATTCAGATGGTCACCCATCAAATGATTATTTGTAGCTCATGAATTCCCTAATAGTGGGGTAGTCTAACACTATTGGATTTATTACACTATTATCTCTACATGTGGCCATGGCTCGTGTATCATTATTACTAATTGTAACTATGGCTAGAGTCATATTCTTTATACTTGTATTGTATTAAAAGGTGTGATTAAGGTTGACCTAGTCAAACTTGATATGTGGGCTCAATAATTATCTTGGGGTGTCAGTTCTTATTTTGTGGGAACTAGATCTACATAATCATATTCTCTTTGTCTTTTAAGATATAACATGAGAATCCAAGCAAGACCCGGTGTCTTGTGCTTGGGATATGGACCCTAGGAAACAAATAGAACTTGAAAATGGATAAAGAAGATGTGAAAAAACCACCAAACAACAAGTGTTATCAGTCAAGGACAGATCTGATGTATATGTAACAACCATATGAAATGCTCAACAAAGACACAACAACACATCCATAAACTTCTTGCACCCACATAAGACATAAAAGATTATATTAGAGTAAGAGATATAACCTTATATTGAATGATCAACCCCTTAAGCTTTCTCCTTTAGAAGGGGCACAAGCTATCTCAGTTATTATTATTATTTTAAATAAATATATGTCTGTTGGGTCATATCAGGAGTACAAATTCTCTTTGACAGCTCATCAAAGTTGAAATTCTTATAGTAACTTCCTTTCATTATGAAGAGCATGAATAATAATGTTGCTAAGTGACAAAGT
>SNQJ01S0023394.1:0-15809 GCA_010110895.2 Picea sitchensis
ATGGGTTTGTCGATAGAAACTACAATTCATTTTCTCCCCTACTTTATTACAATATTGAATGTTATAAGTGAAATAACTATGGGCACATAGCATGTTACTATAGAAGCAGCATAATAAAGTCTCCTAAACAAAACAAGGAAGAAGATGTTCTTACTAAGCATAGAGAAGAATACACAAAGGTGTGGAAAAGGAAGCAAGAAGAACCAAACAAGGAAGAATGTGGACTTGCAATGTATGCTCAAGACAAAGGAATCCAATGGTACATTGATAGTGGATGTTCAAAACACATGACAAGGAATTAGAACATTTTTCTCACCCTAAAGGAAGAAAAAGGAGGTAGTGTTACCTTTGGGGATAATGTTTCTACAAGGATAGTTGGAAAAGGTATCATTAGTCTTAATAATGGAAAGACTAAAATATAGAATGTCTTGTATGTTGAAGGGTTAAAACACAATCTTTTAACTGTCAATCAAACGTGTCGTCAAGTTTACAACCTCACATTTCATTCTAAAGGTTGTGGGATAAGGAAAGTAGGTTTATAAATATTAGTGACAAATGCAAATAGAACCCCGAGCAATGTATACATTCTTGATGAATTCAAAGGAGAAAAATTTTGTATGGGATAAGTAAATTAAATCTAGTTATGGCATAGAAGGATGAATCATATAAACTTTGAAAATCTAGTAAAAATTAGAAAGACACAAGTAGTAAGAGATATGCCAAAGATATCAAAACCTACCAACACTATTTTCAATCCATGTCAGCATAGGAAGCAAACAAGAGTTAGTTTCAAAACAAAGGAGTACTCAACATCAAATCCATTGGAACTTGTACACACAGACCTTTGTGGGACAACAAGAACACAAACTTTAAAAGGTGAGAGTTATTTTATGTTGTTTATTGATGATTACACAAGACTGACATGGTTTACATTTATTAATTAAAAATTTGAATCATTTGAGAAGTTTAAAGATTTCAAAGCCTTAGTTGAAAATGAGACTGATTTAAAAACCAAGTTCTTAAGATCAGAGAGAGGAGGTGAGTTTACCTCTTGTGAATTTGATGAATTATGTGAGAATCATGGAATCAAGAGACATTTTTCGACAGCAAGGACTTCACAACAAAATAGAGTTGTAGAAAGGAAGAATATAACTATACAAGAAATGGATAGAACAATGTTGAATGAAGTTAAACTACCAAACTCCTTTTGGAGAGAAGCAGTCAACACAATAGCCTACATTTTGAATAAAGCACAAATTAGAGTGAACAACAACAATACACCTTATGAATTATGGAAAGGTACGCTAGATATAGTCAAATACTTCAAATTGTTTGGGAGAAAGTGTTATATAAATACAAGTGAAGATAATTTAGGCAAGTTTGATTCCAGAACAAATGACAGTATCTTTCTTGGCTATGCATCTGGAAGCAATGCCTACAAATGCTACAACAAAATGTTGTGCAAGGTTGTAGATAGTATTGAAGTAAGAGTGGCTGAAGAAATACCTCAAAAGGAAAAGTCACAAACAAATGAAGATCCAGAGGAGACAATATACAGAGAACAAGAAAAGGAAGAAGAAAAGGAAGAAGAAAAGAAAGAACAATAAGAAATATAACACCAATATCCAAAGACACCATCCAGATTTGTTCAAAAGCATCATCCAAAAAATCAGATTCTTGGTGATATAGATATAGGAGTTTAGACTAGAAGAATATTGGACTTTTCTTTTCTATATAAAATAGATCCCAAGAACTTTTCACATGCTAGTGAAGCTAAGCATTGGGTTAATTCTATGAAAGAAGAATGAAAACAAATTGAGAAAAATGAGACATGGGAACTTGTTCCCAGACCAAAAGACAAGAATGTGATTGGCACCAAATGGATATTCAGAAACAAATTAGATGAATATGGACAAATAGTATGAAATAAATTAAGATTGGTCTGTAAAGGGTATGCTTAAGTTGAGGGTATTTACTTTAAAGAAATATTTGCTCCGGTTACAAGATTAGAATAAATCAGAATGTTTTTTTCATTTGTGTTTTTCAAGAACTTCAAAGTCTATCAAATGGATGTCAAGTTGGCCTTTCTAAATGGAATTTTAGAAGAAGAAGTATATATTGAACATCCATAAGGATTTCAATTGTAAAAAACCAAATATCGTGTATGCATAATGAAGAAAGAACTCCATGGACTAAAGCAAGCTCCCAACGCTTCGTATTAAAGACTTGACAAATACCTACAACAACAAGGTTTCAAAAGAGGACCTGCAAACAACAATATTTACATCATAACAGACAATGAAAATATGTTAATCATTGTGGTTTATGTGGATGATATCATATTTGGAAGTAATGATGATAGAATGAGCCAAAAGTTTGCAGAAGAAATAAAAAAGAATTTGAGATGTCCATGCTTGGAGAATTATCGTTATTTCTAGGGTTGCATATTTCTCAATCCATCAAAGACATACTCATTTCTCAGACCAAATATATCAAGAAAATGTTGAAGAAATTCAGAATGGAAGACTGTGCACCCGTTAGTACACCCATAATCATAGGATGTAAGTTGAGAAAAGATGATGAATCTCCAGAAGCAAATCAAACATTGTACAGGTCAATGATTGGAAACCTACTATATGTGATAGTATTAAGGCCATAGATCATGCAAGTAGTACGATTGGTTGCAATATTTCAATCTGAACCAAAGGAGACATGTGTGCAAGCAATAAAAATACTATTTATATATATTAAGGGAACATTAGACTTTGGCTTGTGGTATTCAATAAGTAAATGCTTCACTCTAACAGCATATACAGGTGCAGATTGGGAAGGAAGTATTTATGAAAAGAAAAGTACCAGTGGAGGAGCATTATTTATAGGAAATTGTCTAGTGTCATGGTTGAGCAAGAAACTTCAATCTCTCTATCCACAGTAAAAGACGAATATATTGCAGCAGCAACATGTTGCACACAAGTTCTCTAGATGAAGCAAACACTGAAGGATATCAAGATAGAATGTAATCAACCAATCTCAATTATTTGTGAAAACACAAGTGCAATCAATATTTCAAATAATCATGTTATGCACTCAATGTGGAAGCATATTCCCATCAAGTACCACTTTCTAAGAGAACAAGTAGTCGAGCAAAGTGTCAAGCTAGAATACATTGCCACCAAAGAAAAAGTTGCAGATATTTTTACCAACCCCCTTCCCATAGACACATTTGAATATCTCAGACATAATCTGGGAGTAATATCCTTCTCATCTCATCAGTAAAGGGAGGCACAAGATCAAGCGGAGTATCCCTTTTCCATTGATGTCAAAGGGGAAGAAGTTGCATACAGAGGAAGAATTGCAGACACAAGAAAAGTTGCATACATGTGGAGTATTAAAGAATTTAATAAGGGTTTTCATCAATGACAAGGGGGGGTATTGTTGGAAATATTATTTTCATTGATGTAAAAGAGAGGGGGAGACTACAAATGTCCAAGATGGAGATTGTTGGAAATATTTTTTTTGGATTTTTTATGCTCAGTTTGGATACCCTATATTTGAATGACTTTTTACTCTGAAGACCTAACACAAATGGGAGCATGGGATATATGGTTGAAAATATTATTATGATATATTTCCAACGGTATATGGCACTCCCTATAACTCCTTAGGAATGAGGATATATGAAATATTATGTCAAGTTGGTCCAGCGAGAAAGTACAGGTCAACCCAACCAGTTTTACCAGTTGGCCCCATAAGTGAACGTAGAAACACTATAAATATAGGATATATGTGTGCATTTAAAGTGTATCCAAGCAAGAAGAGAAATTTCAAGCCCGTAGAAGAGATTTTAGGTGTGAAAGAGGATATGGGGATTATTCTTGGGGCCTGAAGGTGCACAAGAGGCTTTTTCATGGAGTTTTAAGGGTGAACTATGAAGGAATAAGGTCTATGATGATGAAAAGTGAATTGTTTTAAGGTTGTGATTATGCATCCTAGAATTATATTATGGGAATGATGTTATAAGGTTCACTAGGGAATGAAGGATAAATCTGACTAGGTTCTGAAGCTATGTATGGGGTATGAAGCAAGGAGAGGCGTTAGAGAATGAAATTTAAGGGTATGATGATACTATGAAATGAATGAAGCATGAAGAATACAGGTGAATTAAAAAGTACTCTATGTATGAAGATCTTACATTTCTACCTATATAGGTCTTATTGAGTTGGTGCTCAGTTGAAGAGATTGGTGTCTCTAGTAGGTTAGTGCCTACACAATATTTTTTCGAGCTGGTGCTCAGCTGAATAGATTAGTGCCTCCAGTAGGTTGGTTCCTACACAATATCTTGTTGATTTCATGCTTAGTTGAAGAGATTGGTGTCTCTAGTAAGTTGGTTCCTACAATCTTTTATAAATAGAAGTTTTTGTGGTTTTCTCCCACAAGAGTTTCCAAATTAAACTATGTGTACTGTGATTTGAGTTTACATGCATTTACTATCTTAAATTTAATGAATGATTGATGAATGTTCATTTAAAGTAAAAAGTATCTTATATTGATTCACCCCCCTCTCAGTATAATCATAAGCTCAACAATCCTAACAGTGTTGAAATATTCATTTAAAAATAAGTAAGAATAAGAAATATTGGTTGGTTCAAATAGCCATGGGGGCTAAGAGGAAAATCAATGAACTGGTTAAATATTGTCCAATAGACATGAATGGACTCACCACAAAGATAGATGTGAGCATCATACCATTAGGTTCATATTATTGTCTAATTGGTATGGATTGGTTGGAAAAACACCATGTTGTCCTAGACTGTTACAACATGACAATTACTTGTCTTGATGAAGAGGGGCAACAAGGAAAACTTCAAGGCATTCCAAGGGCTATATTGTTTAGAGAAGTTTCAGCTATGTAGCTAAAGAAGAGTTTCATGAAGGGATGCCATATTTTTGCAGCCCATCTGGAAGGGTAATATAGAGATAAAATTCCAAGTATTGAAGACCATCCATTCTTGAAGGATTTTTGAGATGTTTTTTGGGATATCCTGGGACTGCCACCAAACAAGGACATTGATTTCCCCATTGATTTGGTGCCAGAAACTTCCCCAGTGTCCAAAACTCCTTATAAAATGCACACATTAGAGTTGAAGGAGTTGCAAATGCATCTTGAGGAACTATTAAAGAAGGGGTATATACACCCAAGTGTGCCATCTTGGGGTGCCCCGATTCTTTTTTTGAAAAAGAAAGATGTAACCTGAAGGCTGTGTATTAATTTTGGACAGCTAAATAAGGTCACAAGAAAGAATAAATATCCCTTACCAAGGATTAATGATCTATTTGATCGGCTGAAAGGTGCAAGAATATTTTCCAAGATTTAATTGAGATAAGGTTATCACCAAATGAGGATAAAGGAAGAATATATCAACAAGACAACATTCGGGACAAGATATGGACATTAGGAATTTGTGGTGGTGTCATTTGGGCTATCAAATGCACCAGCTATTTTCATGTGCCTGATTAATGGAGTGTTCAGGGAATACTTGGACAAGTTTGTAATTGTGTTCCTCGATGATATAATCATCTACTCAAATACAAAGGAGGAACATGAGAAACATTTAAGAATGGTGCTAAAAAAATTTAGAGAGCATAAGTCGTATGCCAAGATAAGTAAGTGCATCTTTTGTCAAAAAATAATTCATTTCTTGGGTCACATTATTTTAGCATATGGGATAGCAGTGGATCCCAAGAAGATAGAAGCTATTAGAGGATAGCCACTGCCAAGAAATGTGACATAGGTCAGATCATTCATGGGTCTTGTAGATTATTACCGAATATTCATAAAAGGATTTTCAAATATTGCAAGCCCCATCACTTCTTTGTAGAAGAAGGGAGTGAAATTTGAATGAACTCTCGAATGTGATGAAAGATTTCAACAACTGAAGGACATTTGACCAATGCAGCAATATTGAAGATTGTATATATTAATGAATATTTTGTTATGTGCATCGATGTGTGCAAGGAAGGGCTCAATGGAGTCCTTACTCAAAAATATCATGTGGTGTGCTATGAGTCTTGAAAATTAAAAGAGAATGAGAGGAATTATGCTACACATAATCTAGAATTAACATCCATTATTCATGTGCTAAAAATGTGGATAAATTACCCCATGGCTCAAAAAATTGAGCTAGGGACAAACCATTATGGTCTGAAACATTTGTTTGGACAACCAACAGTAAATGTCAGGCAGACTAGATGGCTTGAATTCCTTAGTGAGTATAACTTTAAAATTAAGAACATCAAAGGAAAAGAAAATCAAGTGGTTGATACACTCAGTAGAAGAGCACATGAGATGCATATTGCATCCATTAGCATTTACGGGACTTGTAACGTACCCAGACTCCAACTGAGCATAATTACGCATGGAAAACACATTAAAAATAATATATTTCAACGAAATATTTTCCTGTAGCTTATTAGCCGCAGATCACACATAGATTTGACCATTGGATTGATACTATAGTTATAAATGCATCTAAAAACATATATTAAACATGAATATGATTGTTCAAGCAAACAGAAAACACGCAACATTCATATAAACCATTTACATGGTGGAATTAACATAAGAACATAACATAAACACTTATCTGTTAATGATTAACCAATTGGATACAAATGAAGGATGAACCTCCCATCCATATGCACTGCTGATCATTTTCTCTCATCAGCAAGCCACACTTGAGCTAAGGCTACAAGTCCACAAGGAAATCTGTCCCAGTGGCTATCCACTCTCCACATAGAGCAACCCCAAACCCAGGTTCTATTCTCACAGCAATTCCAAACCTCCATCTCTCTATTTTCCCCACAACCTGCACTACCCAAGGAATGTACCCTCTTCACTGCTCACAGTCCCTTGGGCTTGTTGGCCCTTGACTAAGTTTTGAGGAACACTTGGTCATATTTGACCGTTTTTGGGACTTCGACAGCTTGTCAAAGATGGAGCGCAACGCGAAGCGAAAATCGTGGAAGCTAGACCCCTTTTTGGGTCATTTTTGGGTTTTTAGGGATAATGTGACGGGATTGGGATGTCGTCCCATGGGTTTACCCATGTTTAGGCCTATTTTGTATATATATATATAGATGTCCAGGCCATATAGAGAGGGTGTGGATGATATATCTATGTGATGTAAGCTAAGTGCCAAGGGTTGAATCTGTGTGATCAAGACTTTGTGCATTTTATGTAAGGCTTGCAGAGCCGAGTGCAATTCCCTGTGAGAGACTGTAGAAGGATTTGTGTTGTAGTGCAAGGAAGAAGGATCTAGCGAGCTGCGCAGATATTTTGTCCTATGCAAAGAGGGATTAGGATGGTTGTGTTGTAACCTGATTAATTGAAGCTAATAAAGAAGAAGACTTGGTGGACGTAGCCCCAGGGTGGGGGTGAACCACAGTAAATGTGTGTGGTGTGCTCTGTGCCTTGACCTAATGTTTTCATCTCTTTCTTTGCTAAGTGATTTGATGTGTTTAGATAGATCTATTTATGCTTTGTGCTTCTGAGATATGAATGAATGTTAGATTTGGTATGTAAGATGCTTAATGCTTGATCTGTCGAATCTAACCTATCTTGTTGTGGCTAAGTGTTGAATTATCTTAGATCTAAGTACATACTTCAATGCTCTGTGTTATCTGTGAAGTATCATGAGGGTTGAATATTGATGAGTAATCTATGCTAGGTGATTTCTAAGTGTTATAATCACAGATCTGTGTCCTAGCTAAGGTTGCAAACACCTGATTCTTACAACCACCCCTGCCTCTACCTCGAGTGAGACTTCATCTGCTTCGCAGGTGTTGTCGAAAGGGTCGGTAGCTCGGGTTTTGTTGGTGCGTTGTTTTAGAATTTAACCCTGGGTCTGCCCCTGTGCCAACAAATGGTTCTATTGTCAGGACCTAAAACTGTGATTGCTGGGAACTGAGCAGAAGAAGCTTTGTGCAAAGATTTGTCCTGAAATTGTGGAATCTTTGTGCATGGATCTATGCCCTAGTGCGTAGTGATCCACTTGATTTGAAAATCTATGTGATGAAGAAGGAAGGACAGATCTGAAGGAAAGAAGTCAGATCTGTAAGAAAAGAGGTTGAAACTGAAGAAAAGAAGTAAGATCTGTAAGCTCTGTGCTCCGATAAAGGTAAGAATAGTTAAAAATTCTTAGATCTGGAAGCTTTGTGCCCTGTAGAAGTAAAAGAAGTGAAAATTTTTGTTTCTAAAGTATGGATTTAGGTAAGCTTGATAGATTTTGTCCTAGCTTGATAGATTTTGTCCTAGCTTGAAAACTAGGGCATTATTAGATGAAAGAATGTTTGATATGAATAGATCTTATAAGAATAATGAAAGATATGTTATACCTATGCATAGAAAGAATTTTTGGACTAACCAATGCATGCAGGATCCTAGAAAGAAATTTTTGCAGGCTAGCCATTATGACCCTAGAAAGCAGTACAATAAAACTTGGGGATCATTGAAGAGAAAGAGAGGATTAACTCTTTGTTACAGTTGCAGAAGACCAGGACATCTTGATAAGGAATTCCCTGCGAGAAACTCTAGTTGCCTATGTTGTAAGGCTATCGACCATAAAGTATTGGATTTCCCTAGAATGATTGCTAGACTTGAAAACCTAAATATGGAGCAAGCAAACCCTGAAGGAGATCAAGAGACTAAGATTATAGAAGAACCCCAGAAAGAATCAGAGATTATGTTGTTGAAAATGAAAGAAACCCTAGATGAACTTAAAGATGTCAGTTTGTCAAAGATCTTCAAAGAAAAGGAGAAAATCGAAGTAAGAATAGGAGACTTCGACATTGACTGTGCTCTGGATGAGGGAACACGGATGAACATTATGACATAAAGTACTTGGGGAACCCTAGGAAGGCCTTCTATGGTTCCTTCACTAGGAAAAATAGGGTTGTTTAAAGGAAAAATGGTAACCCTGTGTGGCAAGATTACCCAGATAGCTATGAGTACCCATGGAGCTTCGACAAAGGAATAATTTGAAGTTATTAAATTTATTGAGGACTATGCACCATTTCTAGTTTTTTTAGGCAAGATCTGGATTGAAAAAGACCAGATCCAAAGAAAAGAAGAAAAGGAATCCCTAGAACAAAAGAAGCAAGAACTCATGGAATTTATGACTAGAAGGATCGCCTACTTGATGGAAGAACAAGAGAATAGATCTAAGCTATTAAACACCAGGGACTTGGATGTCGAAGCTATAAGAGCATTAGAGGAAGCACAAAAGATCGAAATACCTAATCCATATGATGAAGGTGTATTACCCTTGGATCTGAAGAAAGAATCTCAGCATCGCGAAGTGACTATGTCGAGAGAAGATAAGAATCAGAATGGAAAAAGGATGACCGAGATGAAGCTCACTGGAAATAAGGCTAGGAAGCTAAGTAAGAAGAGAGACTAGATTGAAAAGTTACAAAAGATTCCAGAGGAAACTTCGCAGAAGGAAAAATCGCAGGAATTGAGCTTCGTCAGGATCTCAGAACAACGACATACAACACTTCGTCATGGCGAAGAAATATAGCCCTTGGACCGATATACCCATTCGATTTCCACCCCAAATGGACAGAAAATCATTAAAGGATCACCATCAGACAATTGGACCATGCCATAACGGTTGGATCAATGTTCATGAAAGCTTCATACCTGTTGCAAGTAGACCGTTGGACCACGCCATAACGGATGGATCAATGTTCATGAAAGCTTCATACTCATTGCAAGTAGACCATTGACGAATTTCCTATTTATCTCGTCGTGTCGTGCCCAAAGAACACTTTTCCAACTGAAAAATCGAAGCCCGTAGAACTAGTGATTGTCTACAGTGACCATTGCAAGCAGATTGTACCCCAATTATCTTTCCCGAGTGCGTATGTCCAGCGAGATCACCGAACTTGAGGAATCGGTCACAGAGGTCCTTTGTGATTTAATGACTGAGAAAGTCACATCGGAAAGAAGAATGTCCACTAGAGTCCAAGCATCATCGATGGGAGGAGTGCAAGCCTCCTCATCGACTGCTCGAGCAGGAACATCTCGAGTCGGCGCAGAAGGAAGAACTAAGCATAAGGACGACATAGCCAACGTGAAGTTAGTGCCATCCATCCTACTAGCTTACATACCCCCCTAAGCGGTGAGATTAACAAGGACAATGTCCCTAGAGACTTTGAATACACCCTAGTCACTGCATATCTACCGAAAGGAGTGCACACCTACCGCGCGGATTAAGACAAGGTTACAGCGTTGAAGTTTTACGACTTCAACCTGGGGGGTCGTAAATCTTACAGCATGCTCACCCTGTATAAGTATTTGAAGAGAACTAAGGGCAAGAATTCGAAGCTCATCCCTCGGCAATGGACGATGAACCTCGCGCAGTCTACTTTTCTCAACGTTATGAAAATACCGCACTTTAGCAGACACTAGGAGGTGAATGCTTGTGTAAAATTGTTGCTAGCAAGTTACCACGGAGGATACTTGTGGTTAGATCATCGCATAATTTTTGATCTGGCGTTGATCAATAGGATCATTGGGCTTAGTATGCAGGGCCCCGATCCCCATGAGTACTATCCTGGAAAAACCGCAAACCACGTTCTTGCGCAGAATATCAAAGAAGCCTATGGTAATGTTGAGAAAGGCGTGAGAGGCTACAAGGTAGCTTCTATTGAAAGTGGCGTAGTGTGCCTCGCATGCCAACTGATCATAGGGAAGTTGGTACGCAAGAATCAACCAACACAAGTATATGGCTTTGTAGTTGACCTCACAGGAAAGTGTGCAGAGGGACTACAGATGAATTGGGCAAAGTACCTGGTGAATCAACTGGAGATTGATTGTAGAGAAGCCCAGGATCAAGGGCATGAATTCCATTTTAGCTGGCTCCTAATACGGATTGCTTTTGTTGCATGGGAGCTACCGAAAGGTGCAACCTTCCTGGACCTTGATCCCTTTGAGCCACTAGCTGCGAAGTTCAGTACATTATGGTACTCAAACGACATGAGCAAGAAATGGAAATCGAATGTCATTTTCCACACGTACTATAACCAATTGAAAGCAGCCATAAGGAGTGAACCACGCATAACTCCGAACACTTTACAAATATTTTGACCTATGGTAAAGTTCAGCACGGACCGCCACTTTATATACCTAACCCCGTGCACTAATGAGCACCAGGAAGATCTTCAGTCCTATTATAAGCTGACAGAAGAAGACCTAGAAGAGATCACCAAGGAATGGTTGGCGGACATCCTTGTTTCAGCAGACCCCGCAAAAATGTTCGACATCGATAGCCCCTAAACTACGTAGGATACACCTGGGCTCAGTAAGACAAAGAAAGAAAACACGACGAAGAAGAATGAAGAAATCCAGGATGTTGACAGCCTATCTGCAAGGATGGCTTCCATTACACCAGATGAAGAGGGTGATACAGAAACTCATAAAGTCAAAGTACCACCGCCTAGGGACAAAGAAGACTCATCGAAGAAAAGGAAGGTCTCACCTATGAAACCTTCCTCCAGAAAGAAACTAAGAACCCATGTAACCAAGATGCGAACTGCCCTCGCATTGGATGACTTTGATTTCATTGTTGCAACGGTCAATGATGCTTCAAATAAATCTTAGAGAAGCAGGAGACGAAGCAGGAACAAATGTATAGCCAAATTGAGATCGTGCTCCAAGGAGTACAGCAGGAACTCCAGTATATCTGAGAAATCTCTACTACACCCATGCCAGAAGGAACAATAGAAGTGGGAGACGAATCAGTTCAGCTCCACAAGATTGTTGATTCAGTCGAAGTACGCCTTCGACATGCTTAGGAAGAAAAAGCGCAGGCCACCCAGGCCCTAAAGAAAGAACGGGAGGAAATTATTGAACAACGCCAAGCCACGCAACAAGAGAAGAATGCTCTCCAAGAACAATTTGAAAAGACAGAGCAAAGATCCAAAAAGAGAAAGAGCAGCTGCTCACAAAGAATATAGGAATTGAAGAAGCATTCAACAGAGCATTTCACTCTGTGATCGGCTTAGAGAAGAAGGTCGAAGAGCCCATAGAGTGCCAAGTGACGAAGCTGGTTGAATTCATTCAGCAACTTCAATAAAGGGTCGTGGAATTAGAGCTTCATACCATACCATAGACTCTGCAAGAAGTGCGCGACCAGCGAGAATTGAATGCTCAGAGCGCAGTTGAGAGGATTAAAACACTTGTTGCAGAATGTAAACAGCTAAGTAGCAGAAGTGCACAGATATATGAACAACTATCTGAAGACCCAAAGTTAAAGAAACTGGAGTCCCAACTCCAGGAAGCAAAGTAGCATGTCGATACAGTACAGACACAGCTCAAGCTCCTGTCACCCATCGAGAGGATGAAGAGATCCCAGGAACAGCGCACTTCCAAACAACTCATTCTTACCACGCAGAACAGAGTGATGGAAGTCACCCAGAAACTCTAGCCGATCCAAGAGGCATCCTACCTACTGATTGAAGAAATTGAAGGCCAAGGAACACTACTAGAACAAGTAGTTGCTACAGTCGAGAAGCAACTGGAAGGACCTATCAGCGAAGCAGTTGTTCAGGAATTCGCTGAGCAAGAAGCAGTAGCACAGAGACAAGTCGAAGCAGTCGGAGCTCGAGACCTTTGAGGCAAAGTTACCAAGACCTGAGTGACTTGGGATGAGTCACAGGTGAGTGTTGGGGGCATGTTGGCCCTTGGCCAAGTTTTGAGGAACACTTGGTCATATTTGACTGTTTTTGGGACTTCGACAGCTTGTCAAAGATGGAGCGCAACGCGAAGCGGAAATCATGGAAGCTAAACCCCTTTTTGGGTCCTTTTTGGGTTTTGGGGGATAATGTAACAGGATTGGGATGTCGTCCCATGGGTTTACCCATGTTTAGGCCTATTTTGTATATATATATATATAGATGTATAGGCCATATAGAGAGGGTGTGGATGATATATCTATGTGATGTAGGCTAAGTTCCAAGGGTTGAATTTGTGTGATCAAGGCTTTGTGCATTTTATGTAAGGCTTGCAGAGTTGAGTGCAAGTCCCTGTGAGAGACTGTAGAAGGCTTTGTGTTGTAGTGCAAGGAAGAAGGATCTAGTGAGCTACGCAGATATTTTGTCCTATGCAAAGAGGGATTAGGATGGCTATGTGTTGTAACCTGATTAACTGAAGCTAATAAAGAAGAATACTTTGTGGACGTAGCCCCAGGGTGGGGGTGAACCACTGTAAATGTGTGTGTTGTTCTCTGTGCCTTGACCTGATGTGTTCGTGTCTTTCTTTGTTAAGTGCTTTGATGTGTTTAGATAGATCTATTTATTCTTTGTGCTTCTGAGATATGAATGAATGTTAGATTTGATATGTAATATGCTTAATGCTTGATCTGTCGAATCTAACCTATCTTGTTGTGGCTAAGTGCTTAATTATCTTAGATCTAAGTACATACTACGATGCTCTATGCTATCTTCGAAGTATCATGAGGGTTGAATATTGATGAGTAATCTATGTTAGGTGATTGCTAAGTGTTATAATCACATATCTGTGTCCCAGCTAAGGTTGCAGACACCTGAGTCTTGCAACCACCCCTGCCTCTACCTCGGTTGAGACTTCATCTACTTCGCAGGTGTTGCTGAAAGGGTTGGTAGCTAGGGTTTTGTTGGTGCGATGTTGTAGCATTGAACCTTGGGTTTGCCCCTATGACAACAAGGTGATATCATTTGTTTATCAAGGTTTCTAGTGCACTCAGTTGGCCAAGAATTCCTCTGTTGGGATCCAGGAACTTTCAGTTGCTTCAGGAGTTCTCACAACAGCCTTCACAAGGATCTTGAGATATTTCCTCAACAGGAAATCACACCAGGGGATTACAGCCTGATCTTACAAGCACATGGGCCTCTTTCTTCACAACCAAACATATCCAAACAATGGCTTCCTTCAAGTATACCATGGCTAGTATTATTCCCATGTCTCTACTCTCTCTTTGCTTCCCAAAATCTGATTGTAAAAATTGTCCCTAATCTGCATACAAATTTCCTCTTCCTCATTGCTTGCTTGAATCGCACTCTTCTCAAGGATGATTGTACTTAATCCCATGCTCTCCAATAACTATGGGATGTTTCCACTCACACCCACCCTCTTACATGAGTTTAAATTATTGGTTTCTCATACCCTCAATCAGGAATAGAAGGTTATACACAAAGACAATAAATGTGGGTTGGATTAACACCCATGAATACTTCCCCCTTGGACCCCTCTCTCTTGTGGAACCATGGCCCCCCATCGTTCTTCATTAATTTTTATTTCAGCCAACGATTATTACTTTTATTAATTATTTCAATGTTCATAATATGCAACTCGTCCCCCAACCACATTAAATCAATATGGGCCCTTCTTCCAAACACATCGGCTCGCTAGCCTAATTCACATTTATACAATTACATTATAATTCATGGGGATTAGAACTGGGGATGTTACAAGACTCATCTAAAATATAAAATTTTAGAGGCAGCAAACGCAGATCAACATTACTTGCA
Organism: Picea sitchensis; assembly: GCA_010110895.2. Taxonomy (NCBI): domain Eukaryota; kingdom Viridiplantae; phylum Streptophyta; class Pinopsida; order Pinales; family Pinaceae; genus Picea; species Picea sitchensis. The sequence continues at coordinate 14,569 of SNQJ01S0023394.1, forward strand.
AATAAGCGGTGCATTACAACAAGGCAATTTGCAACAAAAATTCATATATTATGAACTACAAGATGATGGAATCCTCGTGTAAAAAGGAAAAGTATATGTGTCAAACTCCAAAAAGATGAAAATATATAGTGCTAAGATAAATGCAAAATGTGCCATATGTTGGACACCCAAGATATTAGAATCAATTGCAGTTGTGAGGAGCTAATACTTTTGGCCCAGAATGAAGAAAGAAGTGGTTGATTACATACCCAGGTGTCTAAAGTGATAAAAGGTGAAGACAGAACATAGACATCCAACTGGTTTGTTGCAACCATTTCCCATTCCTAAGTGGAAATGGGAAGTCATTGCACTTGATTTTATTAACTAAGGGTGCACATTTTATTCCAGTAAAGACCACTCACAAGACAGCCAATATTAAAAATATCTACATGAAAGAAGTTGTCGGGGTACTTGGAGTTCCCAAGGAAATAGTTTTAGATAGAGATCTCAAGTTTACATCAAATTTTTAGAAAGGTTTGTTCAAAGGATTTGGTTTGAAATTTGCCTATAATATGATGGGAAAATAGAGTGGACCAACGGGATAATTGAGGACATGCTCAGAATGTATGTGATGGACTAGCCATCCAAGTGGGAGGACTACATCAATTTAGTTGAATTCACTTACAATAATGGGTACCAGTCATCACTAAAAATGAGCATGTTTGAAGCATTGTATGGCAGAAGGTGTAACACACTAGTAAGTTGGGATAACATAGCAGACAAAGTTGTTATTGGGCCATATTTATTGAAGGAAATTGAAGAGTGGATTATAAATATCAGGTAGAATTTAAAAATTTCCCAGGACAGGTAGAAGAGTTATGCAAATAAGAACAGGACTTTCAGATTTTTTAAAGTGGGCAAACATGTGTTCTTGAAAGTGAAGGTGAAAAGAAGCTCGCTAAGATTAGTAAGTTGTCCAAAGTTGGCAGCAAGATATTGTAGGACTTTTGAAGTCTTAGAAAAGATAGGCCCCTTTGCATATATGCTATCATTTCCTTCATCCATGAGAGTGCATAATGTATTTCATGTGTCATTATTAAAGAAATGTGTACCTTACCCTAACCACACGATTGATTGGTATGTGATCTAGGTGGAACACGAAGGAGACTTCTGGGTGGATCTAGTGCTCATCCTGGACCGGAAAGTCAAAGTGCTCAGGAACAAAACCATAGGCCTGGTAAAGATCTACTGTACTTTTTATG
>SNQJ01S0023394.1:15819-40695 GCA_010110895.2 Picea sitchensis
TCTTTATATAGAGTCTAAATCAACTTCCTTTATAATAAAATAATAGTTTCTCATGTGGAAACCCTAGATCTAGCCTAGGGAGGAGTAAATAATCATTTCCTCCAACCAATTATTCAACAATACATCAAATAATAAAGTGGTCAAAGCCACATGTATAAGTATCGAACAAACATATTCCCAAGATAGTGTGATGTCCCCATCAAAGAAGAAAGAAGATGAGTCAAAGAGGCAATGTCTAGCCTCCAAAGGCTTCCAAGTAGATAGATCAACAACCAAATCCTCAAATTGGACAATGAAAACCTCATATATCTCACCCAAGGTGGATGTGTAGATCTCCAAGGTGAAATGTCTCAATCAAGCAATAAATAGAAGCTCCCAAGAGTGGACGACCTCCAATAGATGCATGAAAATATGGATCATGTGGCCTCAAGAGCTAGGGCATCGTTCCCCATGGCCATATATAAATAATGAACTCCCCAAATAAACAAAACACTCAAGAAAATGATATGGGGAATTCCTCAAACGAATGGTCAAAATAGCAATGAAATTTTTCTCGTGGAAGGTTTTAAAAGCACCATAACTTAGTCAATTTTTTCTCAAAATTCTATTATGACCAAATTTTGGAAATCTTGTTGTCATCTGCATCTAATGTCATTCATCTAGTGGAAATCTAGGCATTCTATCAAAATATAATTGCTATTGAAGTTAGTCCACCCTCAAACAATGCAATGAACCCTATATCTACGGTTTGGAACCTCCTAAATCTTATCCAATGTGGGACACCATCCTCAAATCAAGCAAGTGGATCCATGGTTCAAGGCCTCAACATACAAAATGTCAATAATGCTCAATCACCTCCATAAAAAGAAGGGATGGTCCCCATATAATCCAAAAATATGCCTCAACTTGTGTGTAAAATAATATTCAAGATGCCACGTGTGGACCAATAAAGCATGAGGAGATGTAAAGAGTAAGTCAAATGTGCCATGAACCATGTGCCACATCACCAAGAAACCAGCCAACTCATCAAGGAAAAGGATGACCTCATCAAAATATGCATGAAGTGATTATGAATGTGCAAATGCACCCAAGGCTCAAGAAGGGGAGTGATCAATGTAATACTATGCTCCATGATATAAGTAATACATCCACATGTGAACTTATTCGGGGAATTTTGAGGCCTAAATTGGACCTCCTAAAAAATATAATAAAAATATATAAGTTAGTCGTTTTGTGGGAAATGTATATTTATAACTCGCCTCTTGCACTACAATCTATGTAACTATGATTAAGTTAAATTAAAGAGATGTCTAGAAATAAAATTAATAAAAAAAATATCGATTGATGTGACTAAAAATAAAAGTACCTTTGGAAATATGAATTATTTTTAATAAGAAATGTAGAATTCAAAGTGTTTTTTGGATATATGAGTTACTTTTAATAAGAACGGTAGTACTTATAAAGCAATTATCATATAATAAATAATAATGTAATATTTTTTTAATATAACCCATCTGATAGATCACACATTCATTTTTTAAATTGTGGAAATATAAAGTGTGACTAATTTTAAAATAATACATAATTCATAACATAGATTATGTTCACAAAGTCTAATTAATATATGGATTCACAAGAACCACATATAAACTATTTATCCATATATTAATTTAACTAATGTATGGAGTGCATCTTCCATGAATTATGTATATTAGTTAAATTAATATATGAATATAATTTAATTAATATATGGAATACGTGGAAAATATATGGATACCCATATATCAACTTAACTAATATATGGAGTGGTTCCACATATTCCATATACTACTTAAATTAATATATAGTTATTCATATATTAATTTAATTAATATATATCATTTATATTAGTTTAACTAATGTATGGAGTATGTAGTTCCACATACTCCATACATTAGTTAAACTAATATATGAGATAAATTAATCTATGAATATTCATCTATTAATTTAACTAATATTTGGAACATGTGGAACCATGTATTTCATATATTAGTTAAATTAATATATGGTGTACTCATATATTAGCATTAGAGCAAATTTGCTCCAAAAATAGGTCTTATAAGAAAATTTGTGCTTGTTGAGTTGGAAATTCAATAATCAGTAGAATTTCAAAGAATTGAGTCAATGATAATGGTTGAGTTGGACATATAAAAGTCAAGGATGATTATATGTCAGTTTTTATTTAACCATATGTTCACCTCAACTTAGTTAAGATCTCAGTGAACTCTCTTGGGATATGTTCAATATCTTTGCAATATTCAATATGAAATATTGAATATCATTAGTACTTCCATTATTTATTGTATGATATCTATTATTATTTACTTATTATGTTTTCATTATTATTTTATATCAATAATAATGCATACTTCCATTCATAGTTGCACGGGAACGCTCCTGGCATTTTCAACATCTCTGAAATTCGTTCCCGAAGTTTTGGGAGCTTGGGAACTAGTTGGGCACGTCCTCAATTGGTTGGGAATTCTTTTGGGAACTTGGGAGCTTTTTTGGAGCTTCAACATCAAAGAAATGGGAGCTAGGGAACTAATTTCCTAAAAGAAGAGATTTAAATTAGAATTATATTAAATTAAAATGTAAATATATTTATTCCATTATTACAAGTACATGATTTCTTACAAATATTTTCATTATATTTATTCAAAATATCACTATAAAACTAAGACTAAAGTACAAGTAAATATTATTTCAAAAATTAGTTAAGTAAAAAAACTTAATAATACTCACTTTATAGTTGTGGATATGAAAAACTTTGAATGCATGTATGTTTTTCTTCAAGCCCAAACTAAACTTGAAAGTCTAATAAATCAATACGTTATCCACTACAAGCATTTTCTCTACTCTGTAGTTGATATCAACCAACCATATCATTGACTTTTATTGTATTTTCATATTAGAAGAGTAGTATTATTTTGTTTTTCCCAATAAAAAAATAATAATGCTTCAAATTTACAAAGACGTTTAAAGTTTATATGTGTAAAGTTTAATTTTAAAAAGATGTTAAAATTGTATATATGTATTTTCAATTTTGTTTCTCATTTTCTAATGGATTATTTATGGATATTAAAGTTTGAGTATTGTGTTAAATATATTCATATAATTATTAGCACAAATTAAATTAGTAATTTCAACATTGTCGTTGTTGCAAGAGAAACATTGTCCTCCATTGACCTTAAATTTTATTGAAATAAGATTTAAAATGTATCAATATCTCTATACATTGCAATCTAAAGTATCATTGCAATCTATTTTTGTATATATATTTTTTTAATATGTATTATTGTTGCTCTTGTTATTATTATATAGTTATTAATTTTTAATATTACATAATTATTATATAATATTTAAGGTCACAGCCAAGCCAGATACCAAATTGGGAGGTATGCATACCCTACCCCCCTATGGATTTGAACATATGACCTCTTAGGAGGAAACACATGTTCTTAACCATTAGGCCCACTTAAGCTCTATATTATAATAATATATAATATAGTCATAACATAATATGAATTAATAACTATAATAAAATAATACAATGAATGCATAAATAAGAAAAGGTCAATACTTATTTGACCCGGGCCCTATGTTATATTACTCCAACGGAATATTTACAAGAGTTCTTATAACTCTCAGCTTCTTCTCTAAAACTCCCTTCAACAGAAATCACAATAAACTTTAGCAACCTCTTTTGGGCATAGATACATACATTTATACATGAGGGGGCTTCTTGAGCCTTCCCTCTAGACTATTCTAGTGCTATCATTTCACAATTAAAGCAACCTACCACTAAGTTGATTACATTAAATGGATAATTACATCCCAGATATGAGTCGATACTCGAGATCTGTACAATCTTACATGTAATTTAAGACGATTTCAACAATCTGGAGTGCATACAATGGCTCTTGCCTCAATATATTAAGGGGCCTTTAATTACAAAAAAAAAATTAAATCTAAGGTGGTGCGCCCTCCTTGGACTCCAAACCAGCTCTAAATGCACTGCGTTGGATGCTAAGGTGTCCTCCACTACGCCTTATTGAATGTTGAGGGTGATGATCATGCATCAATTGTGCTCAACCTTGTTTTGTTGACATATGGTGCACTCTCTAACATAGCGCATGACATTTTCTTTGAGGCCCTTCCATGCAAATCTTTATCTAATTTGCCTGTAATTTTTTAGGAACCCTTGGTGCCCTGCAAGTGGTGAATCATGAAATGCTCTATCACCCTTTCCTTAAATTTGGATTATGGCACTACATAAATCCTTCCCTTATAGTAGATGAGGTCTTCTAGAATCCAAAACCTCTCATCTTGAATTTTCCCATCCATAAGATCACAAGCAAACTTGTTTTTGGAGTATTCTACTAATAGGTGTGATTTCCATTCAACCGACATTTCTAATAAAGCATAAGTTGTAGGCCTCCTAGATAATGCATCTGCTACCACATTATTCTTCCCTTTGACAAATTATATGTCAAAATCATAGGCTTGGATTTTTTTTACCCACTCATGTTTCCTTTCATTGAGGTCCTTTTTCTCCAAAAAGTATTTAAGGTTGGTGTGATATGTTTTGACTATAAACTTGGCTCCCACCAAGTATTGTCTGAATTTAGCTAGTGCATGCATGATAGCTAACATATCCTTATCATATATAGTGTATAGTAACTCGGGTCCCCTTTTTTTTCTACTCTCAAAGGCGATAAGATGCATGTTCTGCATGAAAACTGCCCCAATTCCTTCCCCTGATGTGTCACACTCTAGTATGAAGGGATGAGAAAAATATGGTAATGCTAGGACTAGGCAAGTGCTCATAACCTTTTTCATTTTGTCAAAAGTTTGTTGAGCTACTTCAGTCCACTTGAATGCTCCTTTCATGGTTAAATCAATCAAGGGTGTATAGTTTGTGAAAACCCTTTAACAAACCTCCTATAATATGTGAAAATACCAAGAAATCCTCATAGCTCTGTGATGTTCATGGGTGTTGGACAATCTAAGATGGTTTGTATCTTTTCTTGATGAACCTATACCTCGTTTTCTCCAATGATATGCCCCAAATATAATACCTCTATCATCCCAAAATCACATTTAGACTCCTTGGCATACAAGGATTTATTCTCCATGATGCTCAAAATATGATCTAGATGTTTGAGGTGATCTTCCCAAGTTTTGCTATAGATTAGCAAATCATCAAAGAAAACCAAGAGATGCTTCCTTAACTTCTTATCGAATATATAGTTCACGTATTATTGAAATGTAAATAGTGTGTTAGTTATCCCAAATGGAATAACTAAAAAATCATAATGATCATAATGACACCTGAAGGTCGTTTTGTGAATATCTTGTTCCCTTACCCGAATTTGATGGTATCCTGAACGAAGATCAATCTTTGAAAAGTATAATGTGTCATGGAGCTCATCAAGCAACTCATCAATCCTAGGAATGGGATACTTGTTTTTTATTGCCTTCTTGTTTAGGGCTCTGTAGTCAATGCACATTCTCATGGTGCAATCTTTCTTCTTAACCAACACAACTAAAGATGCAAATGGGCTTGAGCTAGGTCTAATGTGACCCATATCCAACAACTCTTTGATGGCATTTTCAATTTCATCCTTGAACCTTTTTGGATGTTGGTAAGGTGTGGTGATAGTTGGTTTAGCTCCTTCTTCTAGCTCAATGGTGTGCTCAAAACCCCTATCTGGTTGTTTCCCGGGAGGAATTTTCCCAAATACCCTTTCATTCTTGTCAAGTATCTTTTTTATTTTCTGGGAATAGCGTTGGTGCCCCTCCTGAGTGGTTTGCACCAAAACTAAATACTTGGTTGCATAAGACACATCCTCACACTTGAATATAGCCTCCATGCGCTTTGTTGAGACCACCCTAGGTGCATTCTCTGTCATTCCCTTCAAGGTCACCCTCTTTCTTCTTCAAAATTGAAGGACATCTCCATAGTTTTGTAACTGGTGGTAATAGGACCCAAGGTACTAAGCCATTGAACTCTAAGTATGATATTGGTGTCTGGTAGGTCCATCACATAGAGATCATGTGTCAAATTGTACATGCCCGAGGTAAGACTCATCTGTGGAATGTACCTATCACATGGCATGGTGGGTCCCCCTCCTAGCTCCACTAAGAATCCATCAAACTCAACAGTGGGAAGAGGTCTCATGTTTACCAATGCAGCATTAATGAAATTATGGGAGGTCGCACCATCAATAAGTATTGTGATTCTTTGTCCTTGGAGGACTCCTTTCATCCTAAAAGTGTTGAATTTTGGTACCCTACTGATGGATGCAATAAAAACTTTCTTAATCGATACATGCTTACGCATTGGTTCTTCTTCTTCTTCCATGTTCATGGGTTCCTCTTTAGTTTGGGTCACCTCCATGTTTTGAATATGCCCAACATCATCTTCATCCTCGCTATCGGAAAGGACCTCTATGTAGTGAGGTTTTTTCTTTCACCATGCATCTATGTCCTAGCTCCCATGGTTCCTTACAGGTATAGCAGAGTTGTTTCCTTCTAAAATCCCTTTTGGTAGCCTCATCAAGTCTTCCAATACCTTTTTCCACAACCCTTTGATCTTTTCCTCTTGGAAAAATTGGTGGCCTTAGAATGAATTTGTTTTTTGAAGTTTCCCCTTCCAAGTCCCTAGTCTTCCAAATCGCATCCTAGAGGGAATTTGGTTTAAAATCCTTGACACATCCACGCAATGGCTTTGTCATCCCCTCAGAAAAGAGCATCATCAACCTAGATTCTGACACATCTTGAACTATGACCGCTAGCCTCTGAAACTCTTCAACGAATTCCTTCATTGATTCTCTCTATCTAAGTTGTGTGAGCTCACAGAAATGAAGCTCTGGATCTCCTTGATCAAACATGTCTATGAGCCTCTATGTGAAATTTTCATATGAGGTAATGTGTGCATGTCCCAAGGTAGTCATCCCATGGTACCACCACTCATGGGACTTGCCTTCTAGATATAATGTAGCAAATTTGATGGCATCCATCTCCATCATAGGATTTAGCTGCAAATAACCATCCAATTTCTACACCTAAGATTTAGCATAAGATTTACTTGTTCCATCAAAGGGGGGAATCCCCATTTTACCTGCTTTGTGCCCCAGATCATTATTTCCCCTGTGAAATTCTCTAGGCCTACCCCTATATTTGATTCCGCAATATTCTCCCAATGAAACATGTCTCCTAAACCTTGCACTCAAGTCTACACACTCCCTCTCATACTCTTCAAAGTTGTCCTCTACCTCCATATGTCCTAGGACATGGGCATCATGTTGTTGTGCATCTAGGAAACTTGGCATGTAAGGCCTGGGCGTGACTCTGTTATTTCTTGGTACCCTATTTTTATCACCCCAAAACAGACTTTGCCCCTCAGTGTGGGCCATGTGACTAGTCTCTGTGTGATATCTCTCTCTTCCATGAGATCCACTAGCCCCATTTTTCCCTTCATTATTTTGTGGTTCCATGCCATGTACCATCTGCATGAGAAGATGTGCAATCCTGTCATGTCTTTCATCCAATGTAGTAGCCAAGTGCTCATGTCCTTGTTCAATAGTTGTCAAGACTGATTTGAGATCAGCCTACCCCCTGGATAAGCGCACGTGTGTCTCATCCAAGTGGTGTTGCATGATAAATTGTTTCTTATCAATAGAGTTTTGTAGCTCATGTGTTATTATTTCCAACTCCATTAGCACCTCCTTATCCGTACCATTTTCTGCTTCTTGTCTTTCCCCCATGTTTGTTTCTGGTTCCTCTACCCCTTTGTCTTTCTTTTTCTTTTTGTATCCTTTCATCAGTAAATCCCCACTGGCTAGTAGGATTCAATGCTCTGATACCACTGTAAGATCCCCAAGTGGATCTATGAAGAATTTTTTAGTTGAATGTTTTTATGGTTGAATGGTTTTGTCAAACACATTCACACCTATAGCTTAATGAGCTTGTGTTTGGGTTTATTGTTTGGTTTGATAGCACAAATAGTTTGCAATGATAGACTTGAGATTTAAACAACAATAAAAAGCATGGAAACAATAATAAACAGCCACAAACTCATATGTGTATTTTATTTAATATAGAAGCTGACCTCGGTACATGAGAAGAGTATATCCGGAAATTTATCAGAGAATGGAAGATGTGGTTGATGGCACCTTCAAGATACAGTAGAAGAGATATATTGGCTTCCTTCAAGCCTCCACTAGTTGCATACAAAGTTTTGGAAGATCAATCTTTTTCCCTTATGGCTTACTGCTAATTCTTCTGGATGAGTTGTGCCCCTCTATCGTTGGAAACTCCCTTGGAAATTCGGCCTAACTAGATCTGGCCTCCAAACCCCAAAAATAATGTTGATCTCTTGAAGGATGAGGGATAGCTATCACATATGAAGATTTCCCTTGGCTGTAGTCGCAGATCTGACCCCTAAAACACTGGATCTCTATGGCCAAGTGTGCCCTCTACAGCAAACACGTCCAGATCTGAGAATAAATAAATATGGAGTGAGAAAACCCCAAAGAACATCAAGGAAGGTTTCTCCAGGGATGGAAAATTATCTTGTATCAAGATCTCCTCCAGATCCAACACCTTAAAGCCAAATCGAACTTCCTTCTCCTAAACAATGTGCCCCACTCTACAGAAAACCCTCAATAATGCACCATGCTTTACAACTAATTTCCAAAACTGATCTGAACTAAATAGAATGGTGAGGGTGGAATCTTTCACTACCTTGGCCAAGCTTGGACCGGGAAAGGAGGGATATCTCACCTTTGTGTTGATCTCTAGGGTTTGCCTAGTCAAAACCCTCAAAACACTCAATTGATGTTCCCTTTAATTCAAACCTAGGTTATGATTATCAGATTCCATATGAAGAGGATGAAAGGATAGATGAGGATCGGGAAGAGATAGTAATAGAAGGAAAATATCAAAGAAAAACTAGTATAAATCTTGCAAAATATAAAGAGAAGAAATGGCAGAGAAATAAATTGAATTAGGACAACAACATGCCCTTCCAAACCTAATGGGAAAAGGAGCCACAAGAAATTAGAATGAAATGAATCCATCTCGGGGTGGGTTCCAAAAACATCCAAGTAAGTAATGAATATTGTCTCCCGAAACAGCAATGGATTAGGAAAAAAACAAAAGGTGGAATTAGTAATAATCTCAATCAAGAAAGAAAATCCCTCAATTCTCCTAATCCAGGAAAATAAACTAGAAGCAAAAGAAGCTATTCAAAGATGTAATAAGTTATGGAAAAATAGTGAAGGATTAGCAATTAGTGCGAGAGATGCCTCAAGGGGTGTGTGTATTGTATGGAATGGTTCTCTCTGGCAGAAAATCCATAGTAAGCAATCACGACATTGGATTTATAATTGTCTCCAAAATCGGCATTCAGGTGAGGAGATCAATTTGGGAAATGTATATATCATCATCCCATATTCTATAAAGGGGAGTGTTGGGATTCATTAATCAATTTGAAAGGAATGATACATTGGTTCAACTGTATAGTGGTTGGAGATTTTAACACTATCCTTGGTCAAAGGGAGAAAAGGGGAGGGAGTATAGTGTGAGATCCCTTTAGAGAGAGGATGTAAAACTTTATCTCTTTATAGGAATTAGTGGATGTTAAACCCTAGACAAGAAACTACACTTGGACAAATATACTTGATCATGGGCATATAGCTACAAGGTTTGACAAGTTATTGGTTCATAGCACATTTTTGGAAAGTGATTTTGTAGCCTCTTCTAGAATCATTATGGGGGTTGTGTCAAATCATAAACATATAACATTATTGCTCAAAGAAGTGTATGATTATGGTCTGATTCTTTTTTGCTTTAATCCCCTTTGGCTACTAGATAAAATGGTGACTCACATTATAAGGAAAACTTGGTATAATTGAGTGGTTGGTTCTTTCGTCCATATATGGGAAAAAAAGATAAAAGATACAAAGAAAGTGTTGAAGGAATGGAAAAAACTCATTTCTCTCCTCCATAAATTGAGGTTCAAACTTGCAAGAAGTTAGAAAGCATAAAAAATAGAATTGGGCTGAGCAAGTTACACAAGGAATGGTGAATGAAGAGAGGCATTTCAAAGATATAAAAAAACTCTTCGTAAGGAGGAAATGAGTTGGCGATTGAAACCTAGAAGTTTATGGCTCAAGGAAGGGGATAGAAATATAGCTTACTTTTGTATGAAAGCAAGAGTCGGATTATGGATGAATAATGTTAAGGAGATCATGTCTACTAATGGAGAGATTCTCAATACCTTTGAAAAAATTAAGGAAGCAACCCACCATCACTTCAAGGATCTCTATTTAGAGAAAGGAGGAGTGGAACATGAGGTTACTACTGCCATGCTGGTGAACATACCAATATATGTTTCTTTGGAAGAAAATAAAAAGATTATGCACAGGGTGTCGAAGGATGAAATTCAACTTGCAATATGGGAACTTAATCCAGACAAAGCTCATGGGTCAAATGTCTTTACTATCCATTTTTATAGGACATATTAGAATACTATTAAATATGATCTTATTAGAATGATACAATATGTTCAGAAATCATTTAGAATGGGAGGAGCCATAAAATTTTTGTTCCTAACTCTCATACTAAAATAAAAAAACCTTGTGTCTTCCACTAGGTTCATACCGATCTCTTTATGCAATGCCTGTTATAATATAAGATCAAAAATCATAGCAACAAGACTTAAATTATCACTCCCTAAAATTATATAAGAAAATCAAGGCGGTTTTATGGCAAAAAGACAAATTACTAATAATAGTATTCTAGTCAAGGAAGCATTACATACAAGCAAAACTAAAGGGGATAGGGGAGTGATAGTCAATATAGATATGGAAAATACTTTTGATCGGGTGAAGCGTTCCTTTTTTTATATATCATTCAAAATTTTGGGTTCTGCATTAATTTCATTTGATGGATTTCGACATGTATTAATAATCCTTGGATCTCTCCTTTAGTTTATGGTCACACAACTGGATTTTTCACTGCAAGTAGAGCATTGAGACAAAGTTTCCCCCTATCTCCCTTATTGCACATAATTATGGTGAAATATTTAAGCAAGAAATTAGAATAAGATTGGAAAAATGGTATATTGCCTAGGATTTGAATAGTCAAAGGAGTGAAAAGCATGAACCATTCCCAGTTTGCAAACGACACTCTTCTTTTGGGTGGTGCTTCAATCACAATAGCCAAAAGGTTTAAAGAAAATCTAGACATGTTTACTCAAGCATATGGAAGGCTAATTAATCATATTAAAAGTCAAATATGCGCTTGGAATGTAAGTCAAATCTCCCTAGCAATACTCTCTAATATTTTCCATTCAAGGCTACTTGGAATTCTTTTACATATTTGGAATGCATATTTGTCTTTGTTCCCCTACTTCTAACATGTGGCAGAAAATTCTAAATAAAATCAAGTCAAAGTTCATGCAATGGGGAGCTCATTGGTTAAATCCAACAAGGAGAATCATTCTTATCAAGACTGTGTTATTTACTTTTCATATATTTGAGTGTTCGGTTCTCTTGGCTCCAATAGGTATTCAGTAGCAAATAGGAAGGGAGATGAGAAAATTTGTATGGCAAGGTGGAAAATCCAATAATAAGACACATGGTGGATTGGGGATGCTTTGGGGATCCTAAAACACATGTTGGATTGGGGATTCTTGACCCTGGACTAATGAACCTTTCCCTCGGGCTAATATCCTATGGAGGATGGTCACTAGGGGATATGAATGGTAGAAAAAGGTCTTAATCAAAAAATATTTTGTTGGAACCAGAAAGAAATGTTTGGATGTGCTTCCTCCTGCCAAAAATGAATCTCCAATATGGAAATTGGTTAACGATGCAATTCCTATAATACAACTAGATCTTACGTGGTTTCTAGGTAATGGGGGTTTAATTGACATTTGGAATGATAGTATAATGGGGAATAAACCATTGGTTCATAGACAAGAATTGGCTCCATTGAAGTGTTGATTTTATTCTCTTGGACTCAAGTCTCTCTCTAATATCTCTACTTGGACCATAAATGGATGGTGGAACAGTTGGTTCTTTGGAGAAGTTCTTCCAGAGTTGCATCCATTAGCTCAGCAAATGAAAGTCCTTTTAAGTGTGTATGCACCAAAAAATCAACCAGTTAATGATCAAAGAGGTTGGGGATCTTCCATATATACAGTAAAGAAGGAATATTAATCACATTGGGCAAAGAAATCCCTTCCCCCTAAATCCCCAATATGGACAAATATTTGGCAATCTCGTGGGATTCCTAAAATAAATACCTTTTGTTGGGCTTTATCTCACGAGAAAACTCTAACAGTAAAAAACTTGGCTTAAAGAGGGATCCAAGGACCTTCAAGATGTGTTCTCTGCTTGGCAAGCACTGAAACTACACCTCGTTATTTTGGGAATGCATTTTTACTACCTCAATTTGGCAAAAGGCATTAACAGGAATTGAGAATCGTTTCTGCAAACCAACATCTTGGAAATCCCTTTTTGGAAAGTGGAGTTTTACATATAAAGGGTCCTTAAAGAACAAGGCTTTGTTTAAACAAATATGGTTATCTCTTCCAAAGTATATCAACTGGAAAGTCTGCCTAGCTAGAAATCGAGTTATCTTTAGGCATGAAAGTGTTGCGCCAAAAATTGTAGCCAATAGAGCAATATCCCTCCTAGTTGAGCATTTCAATGCCAGAGACTTTCTAACCTCCACCCCCGCCTCCCAGAAACAGTTGGAAGTGGTTGAAGAGGCCTAGTTGGCTCAGTTTAATATTCAAGGAAACATCACCCAAAAAGAAGCAAAATGCATTCCACTAAAGATGAGATGGCAATTACGGATGACAAAAGAGGAACTCCTCAAAGGGAGAGCAAAGTAGACTATGTTTTTTCTCTTCTTTGATGGAACCTCAAAGCAGAATGTCGAGGTGGTAGGTGTGAGGGGGGCCTCTATGACCTAGGAGGAACAATTCAAGCAACTTACTCGCGAAGTCTGGGCATCTCATTCAATAATTTAACAAATGTGTGTGGTTTATGTCAGGGTCTGAAGATCGATCATCGCTCAAGCAAATAAAATGCAGAAGGTAATAGTCTATGGAGATTCACTTCTTCTCATTTGTCACATGATCAAAGGCACAAATTCCACTAACATCGCGATGGCCTCGATCTTATGTCGAATACGTCAATTAGCCACTAAATTCTTATATTTGTGGTATTATCATGTTTAAAGAGATAACAATGAGGTAGCAGACCGATTAACAAACCAAGCAACTCAAAAAGTGGTGGGAACATTGGCTATCAATAGTGAGCTCATATGGAAGCCTATCCCTTAGGATATGAAATGACCCTTGAGGGCTTAAAGGAATGTCTTATCTACATGCAGACTTTGATGAATGCAATCAAGAGGGAGACGGGATTGATGAGACCTCCCATGAATACGAGCTTAATATGCCCCATTTCGCGTTAGTTTTAGGAATCGTTGCAGAACATGGGAAGGAGTGCAAGTGGTATTTTTATATTCAACATGGAGCAAAATACGGAGGTTATCTTCATTTGGTTTTCGCTAAAACGACCCTTAACTCAAGGTTTCTCTTAGTTGTGGTTCGAGTCTCTGTGGTTTTGTTGGGGTTGGAGGTTTTGGAATGAAAGGGGGTCGTGTTCAGGTGGTCTCTCAAGCGCTAATCTCAGCATGCGTCAGCTCATTCTGGTTTAATATTGTTGCTTGTAAAGTGGTGCGTTGGCCCTCTCGATTGGAAGTGGTTCAAGGCTTGAGTGTTGGTGTCACTAGTGTGGAAATATGGAACCATCAGAGGGAAAAAAGACTTTGAGGAGAATCGTTATTGAATTGGGTGAGGTTCTTGCAGCTTTGGAAGCTCAATTGATCAGCAATCCCAATAATATAGATGAGAGGGTTTCACTAGAGCACATTGAAAAAATGTTGTTCTTCGAGGATGAATTGGCTCCTCTCGGGGAGATGGCAATTCCTGGCTATCATGCCTCTCATGGCATCTCAAACTCTTATGTCACCCTTGGTAATATGAAAGAAGCAGAAAACAACCCTAGTCAAAGTGACATGGGAGCAAAAGGAGCCAAAGTAGCAAAAAATGAAGTTGGGAGTTCTTAAGGCCACAAGGAAAAATAATTTTCGTCAATGAATTTCAAAGTAATAAAAATTACGAGGTTATTTTGTAAGTCTTACACTTTTCAGCACACAATTTTTGTAAACCATACTGAAATTCCACCGAATCTAGTTGAATATGTAGATATCGTGATAATATGTAATATAATGGGTTACTCAACAATGACTATTTTGCATCTTCCAATGCCAACCTTTTGGGAATTTTTTTAATATTAAATCCTTTAGTTTTGGTTATAAAAAAAATTTTGGCGGTTTTTTTAATTTAAATCCTCTAGTTTATAAAAAAAAACACTTGTGTATATTAGGTTGAAAACATAACTATATAATGAATTATAAAGAAATTTATTTAATTTATAATATGAAATATTTTTTCATTTAATTTACAATATAAATGTGAATAATATGTGAGTATCTATATATTCATTTTTTAATTATATTTTTTTGTTAAAAATGTCTTTCACTTGCAGGGCCAGCATTTTAACCATTGTCTAAGAAACCACAACCTAGGGGCATCTAAGCCATCAAAATCACCTGGAGATCACACCAACCCTTAACATCGTTGGATTTTTTGGGTGTCTCCCAACTAAACACACCGTAAGGGTATTGAACTTGAGTCGCCTAGAAAACGAAACCCATTTTTTAAATTTTGAATTGGTGTTTTACTTTTTATATATTCAAAAATATTTTATTTTAAAAATACTTCATTTTATGAATAGATTTGACATTCAAGAGTAATTTATCAATATTTTTTTTATTATGAGTACTTTACTTACAACACTATCAAGGTTAACTATGGGTTGTTATCCACAAATTAAAATATGACAAATAAACATCTTTAACTCCAACAATGTCAACTCAACCATTGGAGATGATATCATCCTCTAAAATGTGATTGGTTCTTGTAAAGTTGATTTTGATAGTACATTTTTGTTTTGAAACCCCTTTTTTACCTCAAAATTCCTCTAATATGATCCATAAGAGCTAAGTGATTGGATAAAATGAGCCCTAACCATGCCCATGGCCATCCATCCAAACAACAAACTGAGTAAGCAAGTGAATGCATGCCAAGCGCTCTATGTCACGATGAGGCCAATGCAATATCCACTTGGCCCAAAAGTGCTAGGGCATTCCACCAAGGGATCTGTACATCCTAATATCCAATCATCTAGCAAGGAGTGGAGACTATAACATCACATGATCAAGTGTAATGTTATCTCTATGATAATCAAATATACCAAGCAAAACACCATCAAAACGTCTAGCATATCATCATCCATCTCATCAATAACCAACGAACCAAGTGAACACCCTAACCATCCAAAGCTCCTTGTAATGAAAATCACAAAAGTAGTGAAAAAATTCAATAGCATAAGCCTCATGCAAAATGAGGGGTAACACACCCCAAACAAAAAAAAAGGATTGTCCATTCTATTACCTTGGATCACTCCCAGCCCATTGGATTCTTTGATGGGGTTTCAAATGGGAACCTTGGAATAGGAGGCACGGTAGGATTAATCTATTAAACTTTCTTTGAGAACATGCACAAACAAGGCAGACATGGTCGTTGCTCATCAATTAATGAAATTGGCATTGATTAATGGAATTAAAATTATAAAGGTGTATGGGGACTATCAGCTTATAGTAATTTGGCTATCCTTCAAAGGCCACCAGATTAGCTTTCAAATTCAAGGAAATCTCTTTCCAACATGTTTACCGAGAATTAAACAGAGAAGTGGACAAAATAGCAGAGGCAGCAACCTTGGCAGGACAGCTGATTTTGTGGGAGTGGAAGGGGAATGAATATTCCCAAACAACTCTGATAGACCACTGATTTCTTTTCCAGTTTTGTTAGTTGGAATGACCTAGTATTTTTTGCACAATTTCAATTAATGTTGGTCGTTGCAACCTTTTCTGACATTAATATCTGATTATGTAATCATTATATATACTCAACAATATGCTGGACTTGGAAGGACTGTAATGTATCTGCCAGACAAATTTCGGAAGCTCTGAATGAACATATAGACCCAAGCTACATGAAGCATTTACAGTGTAACCTTTTATTATATTAATACAATGTGTTAGACCTTTTCCAGTGGAAAAAACACTTTTTTTTTTCTATTGTGGTTCACGGCGCAAAGCTCGCTACATCCACGGTAATCCCCCCAAAATCTGGAGAACACGGGAGGGTCAAGTATTTCGAGAATAATTGGCTCACAAGGAGCAGCATGTCGCATAAATGAGACTCGAACCTGGGTGGGGAAGAGAAAACTCCCCACCCCAACCAATTGAGCTACAACCACTTGACCAAAACACAAACAAAGATATAGTGCTAAAGTGATAAAATGAGTCAAAGTCCTGGACTCAAAATATACAAAATAGATGCAAAAGACACAACTATACATCACAGACACAGTCAAGTAAGAAGTAAGCATACAAGTCACACATTATATTCAACCATTCTCACTGTAATACTGTCTTTTGTTTAATCTATAACATGTAAAGAGAACGACTTTGCCAGTTCCAGTTACTCTAGCAAGCAGCAGAAAGAATTCTGAGACCAAGTGGGCAGAAGGGTACTTACTTACGCAGAAGGGTACTTACTCTAGCAAGCAGCAGTATAAATTGTGAGAGTTAAGCTGTTATTGATCAATTACTGGGATAACGGAAATACAAGAACAACCTATAGGTGATTCAGCATCCTGGCTTTTTCTTTTCTGAAAAAAATGCTTCCTTTGACTATCAAGATAAACAAGATATGCACATACAGGGCATTTTATACAGAAAAGGGTGGGTGCATAGGCAGCCTCCACAGGCAAAGTGTCCTTGCATCTAATAAAAAACTGACATTGCTCATAGTACAAAATTGCCGCATAGGTTTAGAAACCATACATAAACATTAAGAAACAATAATATAAACCAGTTCAGCCAGCTGGCCCACACACTATGGAAAGTTCAGAATTCAATAAACAGAAGTCATGCTGTTGACAGAATCAAGCCTCCATTGTCATGGTCCTCGGGGGACGGCCTCCAGCCATCATGTGCAAGTTCACGGTGCATGATAATGGGGCTCCCTCCCATCATTTACAAGCTCAGGCTTGGGAGGTTAGCATCCTGGCCTTAGAATTCTGTATGTCAATAGCCAATAATGACGACCACAAGTAGAGATGGGAAAATGCTCTTAGAACAATGTAAAGGATTTCAGATGTTTACTCGATTCTAGGGTTGAATATACCTGAAATTAAATAGCTTCTGTTATCTCATCACTTCAATCAAACCTTGGTCAAAAGCATTCTAATAAGTAGACGAGTTGCTGGTAATGTTCAGGTATAAAATGTGACTCATCAGCAGCTCTCCTAACATATAGGATCCTTTCCCAATAAAAAGAATAAAGCATATATGAAATATATATTAGCATACACTAAGGATGTGATACACCCTTATAATAAGGGGTGTGTGGAATAAAATATTAACAATAATTTCTCTCATTGATACCAATATTGAATGTATTTTTGCCCCAAAGAAACCATCGTTACCTTTTAATTATATATAAAAAAATGAATACATATTCAAAGAGCACTGGCCACTTGGGAACTGTCAAAAATAAGACCAATTTCCAAGCTGGAAATTTTGTATTTTCTCACCTATACATTCATCAACAGCATAATGCTTTCATCGGCAGAAATAATCTACATCATTTAGTGACATAAAATTTCATAAAAAAACTCTATGGTAGCCTAAGTTTCTAGGAAATTTGGCATAAAATGAAAGTTCTTCATTATCCTCAATCATCATATATAATCAACATCTGCCCAAGACTACAAAAGACCTTTGACATCTAGATATCAATAGTTCTTGGAGTGAGTGCTTCTTCTACCCCTGCTCTCATCTCCTTGAGAAGCAATGAGCCAGGATGCCGTCATGATAGGGTCAAACATTCTCCAATGACTGATTCATATTTTCCCTGTGTACTTGAAATGCCTTTCATAATCAAGTCTTAGTGCCTGAAGTGCACTCCGGCGGGGACCCTCTGCAATATGAAAAGAATCTATCAATTCAAATGTGTACATTGTTTTTTTTGTCAGAAATAAAAATTTACAGCTGCCACTATGATAGAATATCAGCATCAAGTTTTCTTTTAGGAACTAACATTGTATTTTATAATGTGCTGGGCTTGGTTCAATAATTTCAATTTGTCAATCCTTTTTTGACATTGTTGAAAGTAGCAATTAACAAAAATCTCAAGGTAATTATTCAGTATCCAGATTCCAAACAACCTTTCAATTAAAACTATTATAAATACCCATGGGAGTGTGCCCTAGCAGCAAGCAATCAGGTGCTTGGGCTTGTAATAACATGGAGACCCAGGTTCAAAACCCCCCAAATAGAATATCAACATCAAGTTTTCTTTTAGAAACTAACATTGTATTTTATGATGCGCTGTGCTT
Source organism: Picea sitchensis (assembly GCA_010110895.2). Lineage (NCBI taxonomy): Eukaryota > Viridiplantae > Streptophyta > Pinopsida > Pinales > Pinaceae > Picea > Picea sitchensis. The sequence continues at coordinate 34,479 of SNQJ01S0023394.1, forward strand.
GTTTCAATAATTTCCATTTGTCAATCCTTTTTGACATTGTTTAAAGTAGCAATTAACTAAAATCTCAAGGTAATTATTCAGTATCCGGATTCCAAACAACCTTTCAATTAAAACTATTATAATTACCGAAGGGAGTGTGACCTAGCAGCAAGCAGTGAGGTGCTTGGGATTGTATTAACATGGAGACCCAGGTTCAAAACCCCCCAAGTGGGCGTGGATGAGACCAAGTACAAGTTCTGGGTGATTTTGATGGCATAAATATGCCCTCATAACACAGCAGCTTAGCAAAAGGGATTATATAATAAGTATTTCCCAATTTACCAGAATACAGATAAGGATATGGATCGACCAGAATTTTGAAAAGCTAAGATCCAATTCGGTGGGTAAACAGCAGGTACAAAAAAATATAAAAATATTTTTATATAATTAAAAAAAAAATAGAGTTAAGAATAAAAACCATTCAAGAGTCATGACAGTAGAACTAGATGTTATAACCAAAAAAGAGAGTTCTCGTGCATATTACTATTAGCCATCCATGTACCATAATTAATAATTTGATAAGTTATAACCATCATTGATAATTGATAATTTTGAAGGCCATTTGAGCATGAACATGAAGCAGGTCATAACAGTGTGTGTGTGTATGTGAGCCATGTCCACATGTCCATATCAGCAGTGAATAAAGTGGTTTTTTTAAGGCTATGGCAGGACTAAACAACGATGTGGGTGAAGTGAGAAACAATGTAGCACATAAGGATAGATCAAACCTTGACAACAGACCTTAACCATAAAGATAGATCAAACCTTGACAACAGACCTTAACCATAAAGATAGATCAAACCTTGAAATCTGACCTTGATAGATCAGACCTTGAGAGCATATTTTGACATAAGAATAGATCAGACCTTGACCAAGTATGGGATTTAGGGTTTTGGGATTTTTTCATTAAAATTTTGATTTTTTGAGGGATCAGTGGGTCAAAAAAGCACTGGAAGTCTTGGGACCCATTTCAAAATTCAAGAGTCCATTTCATTTTCCATAGGATCCATTCGGGCTCAAGATCCATTTCCTTCTCCAAGGGATCTGCTTCCATGACAAATCCTAGACAGATCCATGGATCCTACACACAAGGGTGGCAGATCCAGTAACAAAGGTATTTACCCAAAAAAAAACTATTATAAACCATAAACTATTTACCACACATGATCAACATTTTCCTACAGTTTCGACCATAATGGTTGTGTTTATTGACTCCCATTTATAAAATATATACAACTCTCACCCTTTTAATTTAATAGATTCATAGTAGCCATGTTAAAAATTTGTAAAACATTAAACATTCCCAAAAGCATACAAAAATCATACTCAAACAAAGAACAATAAACATATAAATAGTTTTTAGAGAATCATTTGAAAGATGGATGCAGTCTAATCAGGATGGGATTGGTAGGTGCCAAGCGATCCATGGAATGTATTTGAATTCAAATCCCTATGGGCTCTATGTTTAGAAGATTTACGGATTCATCTTGCTTATTCCAATATTTTCAAGGTCCACCTCATGGAATCCAAGTTTAAAGAGATAGATTGAACAAATATGGTGATCCTTTGTTGGGATATACTATCCAACCAAAACTGGGTCTTGTAGCCAAAAATTATGGTAGGATGACAATTTTAGGTTATATGCTATTTACCTAAACATACAGTTTTGAAGTTTAGTTACTGGTCCAAGGGATTGAATGCAACCTACTATAGAAAAAATCACTATTTATTTCACTAGAGATAAAAGCCAAAAAATGTAGAAATTTAGGGTGCAAACATACATAGGAAGGTGGGGAGAAAAGATGAGGATTGAATTTTATTATTAATGTTGCAGCCAATACATCCCTGTCATACACTTTGGCATCATGTATCATTACAAATTACAACACCCTTAAGTGGTATGGTGGTTTAACCACCTAACCCTAACCTCCTCATTTAGATGTCACATTGGTCACGTGTCACTAATATAAAGTGACCATTAAACCAACGTTTATAATTCCTAATGTAATGCACCTAATTAATCCATAGCAAGTAATGAAATATCAATAGCAAGTTAATCCATCCGGAAAAGTATGCAAATCAATAATCTCATAATATTAAAGAGAGTAAAATCAAGCAATAAAAATAGTCTTGAATGATTCTACTATCTAGGAAACAATACATTCAATTAGAACATATGCAAAGAAAAATATAAGGTTACCACATCTTAATGAACAAAGACAACATTTATCCACACACATGAAGCACAATACCAATTGACCTCCAAAGTCTTTGATTTTATTCCACAAATGATCAACAATAGAATCTTCGCAAGTGTTTCTTCCCTACTCCAACTAGTTAACAATGGGAGAGAAGCCTTGCATAAATAGTTCAAAGGGTGAAGTTCCCAATGAGGAAGGGTGCCAATCCCAAAGTGAAATGGACAAATGGATGGGTGGATTAGCGCCACCTCTCATCAATCATGAGTTAACTTGCCTCAAGTAAATGTGAGAATGAGAGAGAAGGCGCCACATAGCCAAGGGAAGGTGGCGACCTTCCTTGGGATCCACGTCCAACTCCCTAAATGTGCCATCTCTCCAAGGAGGTGTGCACTTGACATAGGGATCTTCACCAACTTGAGAGAACTCAAAGAGAGAGGGTGAGTTAACTAAAAACATGTCTTGAACATGTTTCCTAAAAAATAGGAATGCTGATTTATTTTGATTTCAAGAGAAATTGATTTTTATTGAGTAAAACTCAATATTTACCCTCAAAAAGGTGGTACTTAGGTAAAGTGGGTATTCTAAGTGTGAAAACGAATACCCACAAGGCATATAATCCCTCCTAGTACTACTTTTTTAACGTATTCATCAATTACAATTAAAATATCTCAATTTTGCGGGAAATTTTTATTTGCATAAAACATTAAAAAACCTAAGGGGGACTTAGCGCATTTCCACGAGACTCTAGGAGGATGCTTAGCATGGCAATATACATTAGACACTAGACTTAGATTTTCCAAGCTAAGGCCTAACCATTAGTACACACTCCAACTTTGGAGGAAATGAGTGAAAAAACTCAAAAACTATAACTCGCTTAAAAATTAATTCAAGCAAGAAATAATTAATGAGTGAAAAAAAACACTCTAGAGTTATGCACTCATGATTAAGTCTTAGGAGGCTAAGCATGTTACAAGTTCATCATGAAAAATACATCTTATTACAATTCCCCATCGGGGGTATGGAAATGCAGTATGATGAAAAAGAAGAAGAAGAAAAAAGGGGCCATAATGGTCGACTGGACTTGTGAACTCTGAATTTTGAGCAACTCCTTGCTCAATCTTTGGCGGCTCAACTGCAAGTCCATCCTAGTGTAACTTGGTGGATAACAGGTACCATTGATTCGGTGGTTGTGGAAGTGGACAAATCAATAGCAGTGGTTCACTCAGCTCATGGTCAGTGTTTTCAATTCATCGAAAACTCTGGCATTAAGGCTTCTAAAGTGAAGCAATTTTGTAAAGACAAGATCTAGAGTTTTATGGAGGGTAGGGACAATGTTTACCAACAACATGATAAATCTACTGAGAGTTCTCTACTGGAGTATATTGCCTTGAACAACTTTGTTGGTGATGGTTCAATGAAAGTCGTGGTGCTCTCTTTGAATGCTAAATTATCTGGGATCTTAACTCCTAGCGCCTCAAAGGCTTCGAAAGAATGGCCTTCTTTTCCATCTAAAGGAAAAACAGTCACCAAAGAGGATGAGTTGGTGGTGAGTCTTAGTCAAGATTTCGAGGATCGTAGCTAACTATTGAGCTCGAAGTGCTCTCCCTTGAAGTGGGGCTTGTCCCATCCACTGGTGCCCCTTTTCTAGCCAATGAGGGCACAAAGGAAGCTAAAATTGCCTCCCAAGACTATTCCCAAGAACCTAGAGTGAGGAAGTCGAGGTTGCCCCCCATTCTTCAAATTCTACGGTTCCCAAGTCGTTGTTGGAATCAGATGACTTTAGTTTTTTCCTAGTGGATAATAAATAATGTTTTGAACGGCATATGCATTTGCAAACCTAGTGGGTGATTCAATTTTTCCTTCGTAAGATGCCCAATGAAGCAACTTTTAACCGATAGTGTTTGCTAAACTAGGAGGCTAAAGGAATTTCCTTGAATTCCTTCTAGGGGTTGGGATCAAAGCTTTTTTGCCTCTTATTTGATTCTGACGTTGCATCTCACCATGTGTTACAGTTTGGTACTTGGAATATTGCTAGTAGTCTTGCTTATGTTCAATAGTGGTGAGTGGATTTCAACCCTGATGATTGTGAGGCCCATTACCCACTCTGGTTGGAGTTTTCTACCCTCCCATCTTATTTGCATCGATTTGTTGCCCTGCTTGCCCAACATTTTGGTAAGTTCTTTATTCAAAATGGTCATTGAAACTCTCTCAAGGTGAATCCTTAGGTGTGTGTGGAGGTGGGATCTCAAGCAGAAGCTCCCTCCTTTTATCTCTATATGCATAAATGATGGTGTTCCTCAGCAGAAGGTTCACTACTTGAATATTTTGAATGCATGTTTTGCATGTCAGACTCAAGATCACCTAATTAGAGATTGTCCTATTTGAAAGACATGCCCGAGTGAGGGGACATGAGAGGGTAGTGGTTCAACACCTTCTTTTGCTAATGTTCTGAGGACTGGTGGCACCCCAGTTGCCTTTGATTCATGTCTTGGGGGTGGTGGTGTTTCGAAGCAAAGAATGTCCTTTAGTCAGGGTTGTTGGTGCTAATGGTTCTAGATCCAGTGGTGTTGGTGTGGGGAATGGTTCAAGTTTTGTTGGTATAGGTTCAAGTTGCTCAAGTGATGTTGGTTTAGGTTCAGATGTCTCCAGATCTTGAAGATTTGGTTCTGCGGTTGTTTTCTCAGGCATTGTTGGTCACAGTGGCTCTAGTTGGGACCCAAGAATCCTTATAGAGTAGCTTTGGGGCAGTTTCTCTTCCTTAGCGGTGGGTTTGCCCAGCATACCTCATAACCTTGGGTTAGAAGTCACAGATGGCTCTACTGCTTTTAAGCCAACTGGCATGGATATCGAGTCTACTTGGAAAGCCAAAATGAACAAGCGAAAGGTGGCCTCCTCTTTTGTTCGAGTGGATCAGCCTATTGGGGATGTTAGCCCCTAACTACGAACTAAGTCTTACAAGTATGCAATGGTTCATTTGTATGGTCTGGATGGATTTGAGATGGACAACCAATTCAGTGGTTTAAGCTTTCATCTATCCTTGGAATGAAGCTTTCCTTACTATCCTAGAATGTCCATTGGATGACACTTCCCAGTCACAAGATGTTTGTGTGCAGTGTGTTGCAAAGTGTTCAACTAGATGTGGTCTTCTTACACGAGGTTAAGTCTGTTGGTTTTGAGCTTCGCAACAAGATGAACTATTGTTGGAATGGCCCTTTTTGGACCTTAGAGCATTGTCAAGAGAGTGGAGGTGTGGTGATTGCTCTCTCTTCCACTTTGCAGAGTTTTGTAGTTGCGTCTAGTTCAAACTCAAATGATCGATGTGTATTAGTCACCCTTTTGATTCAAGATCATGTAGTTGGTTTACGTGTAGTTTATGCTTCTAACCTCAACTCAAAGCGATGCAAGATTTGGATTGGATGCCTTCGTCTCTTCCTATTGTGGAGTGGATTGTTGGGGGGGATTTCAATATGGTAAAATAGGAAGGGGATAAAAGTGGGGGTGCAAGTTTAGAGATCAGTGGTTCGTAGAAGCATGCTTGGTGCCATTGCAAAGATACTCTTCAGATTTTTCACCCCAATTAGAAGTGTTACACCTCATATTTTATGAGGCTCCACATTATGATGTTCATCACATTGATCGAGGTTTGCTACTAGATCCTTGGACTTTTTGGACCGACTTAAGGGGAATCATTTTCATGGAGCCCCTTCTTCATGGCTTTGGATCATTTGATGGAAATCTTTGGTTTGGGAGAATCTCACTTCTGCTTGGTTGGATGATTGTGTTTTTTGCTTGATGGTCTTCTCACGTGTGCATGCCCTGTTGATCACCCTTTCGTTGTACTTTTCATGGATGTGAAGCATACCATCTCATTATGGTGGTTTGGTATATATGCTTATCTTGGATATGGATGATGGTTCTAGGCCCCCAAGGGGATAGATGATGATGGTGTTAGGAGATCTAGATATATGTTTCATGAT
>SNQJ01S0023394.1:45258-60546 GCA_010110895.2 Picea sitchensis
AGGGCAAGACTCACTTTTCTCAAGCCCTTACTGTAGAGCTTGTGGCATGCCTCATGCTGAGGATACTTGCCAGTTGTTTGCCCAATATGTGCATGTCTTCCTAGGACCAGATAGTCATGAGGACCACATGGTCAACATGACAGGAGAACTCCATAAGGAGTTGGAAGATTCTCGAGAACACCCCTATGCATCCTCATCAGAAATCCAATCTCATAACAAAGGTGTCTTTCAAATTGATCCTTCCCTTCACCAGGAGGCCAGGCAAACTTTAGATTCACCTACTGCATGGTATGCTAGGAGAGAGGAAATCCAAAAAGCTAAGGAGGTGCGCATGGCTAGGTTAGAAGAGCTCCAAAGACAGTAGGTTAGAAGGAACAAAGCCAAATATCCCCACACTTCCAGGGAGCCTTCCTCGTCAAACCAGCAAGCAAATCAAGCCACAAACGCTCTTTTGCCAACTCCACAAGGTCCCAAACGAAATGTCCCATCTTTCTTTGACCAAAACAGAAGTGGACAGCCAGCAAGGAATGTTTCCATCAGCGGTACAGCTACAAATCAGCAAGTTGTCCAAGGTAAATCTGTTACAAATCAGCAAGCTCTTCAAGGTAAATCTGCTCTAAATCAGCAAACAATTCAAGGTAATGTTGCTGCCCCTAATGCTGATTTTACATGTTTTTCTATTGAGGCCGAATTAGCCAAGGTAAAGATCCCTGTTCCCCTCAAAGAGTTAGCAAAAAACCCTTCTTATCAGCAATCTTTTTCGAAATTTATGTGCTGTCCTGTAGATGAAGCTAATTTAAATGATGAGATTCCTGAAATTTTCCTAGGGACAAGCAGGCGAGAGAAAAACCACATGCCTTTTTCATGTCTTTACAAATTAATGGTTTAATTTTGAGGAATTGCATGCTTGATTCAAGTGCTTCAATTAACATTATGACATTAGAAGTAATAAATCAATTAGGTTTGCAGATTACTAGGCATTATAGAAATGTTAAAGCTATGGATGCTAGAGAAGTTGAATGCCTTGGTATTATCAAAGACTTACAATTTTGCTTGCTTGCATGTCAACAGAGGCACATGGTTATGGATCTGGTGATCATTGACTGCCCTACTCAGTGGGGGATGCTTTTGTCTCATAAATGGTGCGCAGATGTGGGTGGAACCATGCAAATGGATTTCACTTATGTTGACATCCCGATGAAGGACAATATAAAGATCCGTGTCTTTAGAGAACAAAAGATGCTCCACAATGTGGAGGACCCAAAGATAGGAGACAATGATTTTATGTATCTGGACATCAAAGAGCCCGAGGCCGAGGAGGGTGATCTAGGCAACTACATGCTTACAGATGATGTAGACCCCCCTATTACTATTGTTCCAGAATACGAGCCCAATCACGTATGGCTTATGCAGTTTGATGGTTCTAGTTCTTACATTGTAGCTGGCACCAATATATTTTTCACTGCACCTAACGGTATGATTTATCCATTCTATTATCGCTTAGAGTTTCCATGCATTAACAATATGGCCGAGTATGAGGCTTCGTTGCTAGGTTTGAAGAAAGCGAGGAAAATGGGGGTAAAATCCCTTAGAGTGGAGGGAGATTTCAAGCTAATTGTGAAACAGGTACGCAAAGACTGTGAAGCAAGACATCCACGCATGAGAAGGTACAGGAATGCAGTATGGGATGAGATTGAACTATTTGATGCATTTAATATTTCTCATATTGGAAGAGAGATAAATAGGGAGGTTGATGCTCTTGCTAGATCAGCCACTTTGTTTGACCCCACTCTTGCTAATCCCTACATTCGCCATTTCGTCGAGTTATCTTTTCGCCTGCATGTTCCTGATAACATTACTGCTATGCAAGTTATTGATGATGAAGAGAAAATTTTAAATTTTATGCATGGTGAGAAAGACTTTTCTAATTGTTTGATTGATGAGGTGCACGATGGGAAGGAGATTCATGTGAGTCAGTTGAGATCTAATCATATACCTGCTGGTTTAGTTCCTCTTGAGAATATGTTTGATAGATCAGATAGATTTTTGAACAAAATGAAGAAAACTGATACAGCTGATGTTTCCTCACAGGTTGATGACATAAATGTGGGTTATGAGGAGACTCCTCGCTACATCAAGATAGGTAAAGCATGCATAGAGAAAGAACGAAAAGAGATCATCAGTTTGTTCCATGAGTACAAAGATGTATTCACTTGGTCATACAACGAGTTGAAAACCTTTGACCAGAACGTCCTTAACCATGAGATCCCTCTCTGAGCAGATGCCAAACCATTCAGACAGAGACTCAGATTCATAAACCCCAAAGTTGCCCCGACCATTCAGAAAGAGCTGCAAAAGCTATATGAAGCAAAAATCATTGAGCAGATCAGGTATTCCAAATGGGTGTCAAATGTCCTAGCAGTGAGGAAGAAGAATGGGGAAATTAGAGTACGCATTGATTTTAGGAACATGAATAGGGCATGCTTAAAAGACAACTATCATTTGTCCAGCATGGACCACTTACTACAGACAGTTACAAGTTCAGAGATGATGTCCACACTTGATGGATTTTCAAGTTACAGTCAGGTTACAGTGGCCAGGAAAGATCACCACAAAACCGCTTTTGTTACTCCTTGGGGCACTTATTCTTACATTAGGATGCCTTTGGCCTGATAAACGCTGGTGCAATATTCCAGCGAGCTATGGATCATGCATTTAAAGATTTTTTATTTAAATTCATAGTTGTTTATCAGGATGATATAACTGTGTATTCTAAAAAGAGGTTTGATCTTATTTCTCATTTGCGTGCTACTTTTGACAAGTGTCGGAAGTTGGGCATTTCACTCAATCCCAAGAAGTCCTTCATGGGTATGTTTGACGCCAAACTGTTGGGCCATATTGTTTCAAAAGGGGGAGTGTGAATCGATCCTGAAAGGGTCAGTGGCATACAGGAAGTTCCCTTGCCTAGTACTATAAAAGGTAGTCAATTTTTTCTTGGATGAGTGAACTTTGTGCGTAGATTTACCCCCAACTTTGCAGAGATCGTAAAGCCCATTACAGAAATGTTGAAGAAGGGACATGACATGGTTTGGAGGGAAGAAGGGAAGCAAGCTTTCGAGAGCATCAAACAGGCTCTTTCTCACTCTCCTACTTTAGCTAGTTCTGATTATGCACGTGATTTTCAGATATTTTCTTTTGCATCTGATCAGACTATTGCTTGTGTTTTATTGCAGAAAAACACAGATGGGCATGAGCAGTCGATTGCATATATGAGCAGGTCCTCGCAGGGATCTGAGCTCAAATACAAGCCCATGGAGAAACAAGCCTATGCTATGGTCAAAGGATTGGCCCACTTCAGGCCTTATTTTTGGAACCCACACATTGTAGCATATGTCCCTTTTCCTGAAGTAAAAGATATATTGGCTCAAAAGCAGTGTTCAAGAAACAGAGGGTTGTGGGTGACAAAAATACAAAAGTATGACCTGGAGGTGAAGATTGCTAAAACTATTAAAGGTCAAGGACTAGTTGCGTTGATGACTGAGAAGGACTTGGAACCTTTATGTCCTTCTAACTTTAGTAAGACGCAGAAGCGATCTCTGCAGCTCCGTGTTGTTAAGTATTGTCTTTGGGAGGGTCGCTTGGGATGGATGAGCCCTCATGGGCTGATTTTGAGATGTGTTTTACCGCATGAGACACATCAGATCATGATTGAGTTGCATGCGGGGGTATGTGGTGGTCATTTTTCTGGTAGGACCACCGCCCATAAGATTATGTGTGTCAGATACTATTGGCCGACTCTATTCAGAGATACTCATACTTTCATCCGCGCATGTGAGCCTTGTTATAGGTTTGAGGGAAAGCAGAGACTGTCAGCATTTCCCTTAGATCCAGTTGTGATAGAAGCCCCTTTCCAGCAATGGGGGTTGGACTTTATTGGATAGATTCCACAGGTTTTTAGTGCTGGCTATTCTTGGATATTGGCAGCTACTGATTCCTTCACTAGGTGGGTGGAGGCCATTCCACTCAGGACATCATCCTCCGCTGCCATTATTCGATTCATGGAGGAGAATATTCTCACTCGATTCGGAGTCCCTAAGAAGATTACGACTGATAATGCCAGTGTATTTAGATCAGTCGAGTTGGTGGCTTTCTACTTGAGGTTTGGTATCACTCTAGCCCATTCAGCTAACTACTACCCACAGGGTAATGCACTGGAAGAGTCCTCCAACAAGAACCTGATCAAGATAATTAGAAGAACAGTCGGTGAAAACAAGAGAGCTTGGGATAGCAGTCTCAAGTATGCATTGTGGGCTAAAAGAGTGACAAAGAAGCAATCAACTGGTAAGGCACCCTTCGAGTTGGTCTATAGTGTTGATGTAGTCCTACCAATTAACTTGATGATTCCAGTCCATAAGTTGATTAGAGAGTTCGCTACAGATGAGGAGGCCTTGCATGGTCGATTTGATGATCTAGTTCAAATTGAGGAGGATAGATCAGAGGCTTTGACACGTTTCATTGATCATCAGAGACATGTAAAGAAAGCCTTTGATAAGAGGGCTAAAGGAAAGGTGTTCCATGTTGGTGATTTGGTCTTGTTATGGGACAAGAGAAGAGAGAAGTCGGGAGACCATAGTAAGTTTGATAGTTTGTGGTTGGGTCCATTCAATGTCCATGCTTCAATAGGGCCCAACACTTTTCAGCTTGCCGATTTGGATGGTGATGTCATGCAGTTGCCTGTCAATGGGAAGCGTCTTAAACACTTTTTCCAATGAAGGGTTTAAGCCCGTCAACATTTTTGGGTACTTGCGAGCATTGGTTTAGATGTTTGTTCTTTTCACTTATTGTCACCTTGCTTTGCCTAGCATAGATTCCCTTGTTGCTTTCTAGTTTTTAGTCTAGATTAGATTCGCTGGCCAACTTTCCCTTTGTCGGCATGTGGTTTGAGTTGTGATAGATTAGGACTTTTCTTTGCTTTACTTCCTGCTTCCTAGTAAGACTTTCCACTTTCCAGAGATGTTGTGCTTGTCAGAAGCCTTTTCTACTTGTCAGTGGCCTCATGCCAGATGTTGTGTCAGCCTAGATTACCAGTCTAGATGAGGGATCCTTTTTCATCACCTGAGCATAGAGTTTAGTGGGGTAGGATGAAAGACATAGGTGATTGTGTCTGTCTTTTCATCATTGCTTCACTAAGTTTTACCATCTTACAGAATCCCCTCATCCAGCATAGGGATATGATACCGAGTTTGAGTTGTTTGATCCACCACACATTTTGATTCACCTTGTTCACTTTGCACTGGGGAAGGAGAGTCATCATTGCTTTTTTTTTCAGTAGGTTGCCTTGTATCGACATCGACACATTATCTACAGGCAACCCAGGAGTGTTGAACACCTTAATGGCTGCAAGCCTCATTGGAAGTCGTTTCGCACTTGACATGGTTGAGTATCATTGGGCCTTGATCATGTGACTCTTGTCATGACTCGACTGCAGATCATTTTTCATTAGGACAAAGTGTGTTCTTGCCTTAGGCCCCATTGTCATCATTGGTGGGTGACCTTCGCACTTAGCAGGGGCTTACCTTATTGGCCTCTGACTAAGTGACTGCCTCTTTTATGTCGACATCAACACATCTACCACATAGAGCGGTGCAATGGTTGGCGAGTGGCAACAGTTTCAGAGTGTAGCAACTTTTAGATCAAATTTTCCATCTCATGTGATTTTCAGAGGTATTCTGATTTGAGTTTCATGGTTTGTAGGGCTTGACACCATGGCCCAATAGACCAGTTACTAGTATCAGTCAGCAGGTTTTACGATTATCAGTTTGATTTCTTTGGCATCAGTTTCTCGACATCATGGGCATTGGATGGTTTTAGTTGCAGACATGAGTTCTAGGTTCTCGAGACCCGCAGGGGGTCCCGCCCCTGTGAGTCGCCATTTGTTGACCCCAAAATCTCACCCTTGAGATTTGGATGGTCAAAGGGCCAGTCTATACTTTCAGGTTGGCATTCAAAGGTTCTTCTTGATAGCACAGGACCATCATTCAGAGGTCTTCCAGGCACAGTGATTCTTGTTCGGGTCAGTAAGAGGATGGTTTCTTACAGGTGTTTAGTTCAGAGCTTGTTTCAATGATTTCTGAGTTATTACAGGATGAGATTTCAGTTTCAGGTTTGAGTATGAGAGACTTGCAGCATTATGGGACACTTCTTGCCCATGAGGATCTTATTGACCCCTCACGTTAGTTATTTGACAACATATTCTTGCTCCTTGTCCAATTCTGCTTCCAATGAGTATAAACTTGATGGTGTTTGAACAACTTGCTTTTTTGGGTGATGAGGTGGCACACGTGGTGACATGGCAGGGTGAGGTGGCAACCCGTGTGGGGCCCACACGCCTAAATCTGGTTTGGCTCTTGCTAGTTAAGGCAAGGGAAAGTCCAAGAAGAAGGGCTTCGGGAGTGGAGCAGGTGGCAAGAAGAAGAACATTGACTTTTCAAAAGTCAAGTGCTTCAACTGTCACAAGCTTGGAGATTTTCCCTCACAGTGTCCTGAGAAGCAAAAGAGTAAGCCACAGATGGCAGCCTCTGCAGGTGTAGAGGAATTTTGTAAAATCTTTGAGGATTTATGCCTTGTTGCATGTATGTCAATCTCAGTTGCTCTGAGTGCGTGGTATGTGGGCAATGGTGCCTCTTGTCATATGGCAGGATGTAAAGAGTTCTTCAGCAAGTTGCAGGAGGGAGGCATGAACCTCCATATTGAGCTAGGAAATGATGCGCGCTATAAGGCGCAAGGCATTGGTACAGTGACGTTTCAAAGGGAGTCTGGTAAATCCCTCCGCTTAACTGACATGTTATATGTTCTTGGTCTTACCAAGAAACTCATCTCATTTTCTACCCTGGAGGACAAAGGGTTTGAGGTGACCTTCCGTGGAGGGAAGGTGTACATTAGACCAAAGGGGTCTACAGCCAAGATGGATAAGGTGATTGGGGTTCGCAATGAGAAAGTGTACAAGTTACAGGTTGAGTCAGCAAAGGCATTGGTCAGTAGTGTCACACATTTGGGAGAGTTGTGGCACAGATGGATGGAGTATCTACAGCATGGTGTGTTTGGACACTTGAGACAAGAAGTCACAGGATTGCCACAGTTTGCAGTAGAGAGGCATGACCCATGCAAGGTTTGTGCTATGGGAAAGTATGCACAGAAATCTTTTCCATCTAGTGAGCATAGGTCCAAGAGGATCTTAAATCTAATACATTCCGATGTTTGTGGTCCGATGAGTGTACAGTGATTTAGTGGCTTTAGCTACTATGTGATCTTTATTGATGACAACTCTAGGAAGACCTGGATATACTTCTTGAAGACCAAGGATGAGGTCTTTGGCAGGTTCAAGGAGTTTAGGACTCTAGTAGAAAACCAGACTGGGAGGAGGATTTGGGTGTTGAGATCAAACAACAAGGGTGAATATACCTCCAACGAGTTTGTTGAGTACTGCGCAGCAGAAGGGATTAAGAAGGAACTCACTGTTCCTTACAACCCTCAGCAGAATGGAGTGGCAGAATGTAAAAACAGGACCATTGTTGGAGTAGTGCGTGCGACGATTCATGATCAGGGATTGTCGATGTTCTTCTGGGCAGAGGCATGTCGCACAATTGTATACCTTCAGAAAGGAGTGTCCCCATACTATACAGGGGAAGTTGACACCCGAGGAGGTTTTTACAGGTACGAGGCCAGATGTGAGTCATTTACGCATATTTGGGAGTGTGTTATTGGCATGTCCCTTTAGAGAAGAGGACAAAGCTTGACCCACAAGAGAAAAGGGGATATTGGTTGGCTATAGTGAGGTCTCCAAGGCCTACCGCATATTTGTGCCAGCACGCAAGAGGATTGTGGTATGCAGGGATGTGCAGTTCAAGGAGGAGCGAACCTTGACGAGATCCAAAGATATGCCAGCATAGGTAGTGGACCAACAGGAGCAGGACTCAGGGGTGAAGAATGAGAGGTTACAAGTACTAAGGTCAGGATCACAGGGACAGTCATAGGGTACAGATACAGGTACAGATGTTGACAGAGAGATTAGTGGACAGGACAGTCAGGGGACTGATGAGGAGGATGAGCAGCGTGAGGTTGCTCCACAAGATTCAAATATTAGGTCACGGCCTAAGTGGTACAAGTCCACAGTTAGTGATTCCAGACAAGTTGGGCCTCCTAAGAGGTCCATAAGACAAAGTAGACCACCAGAGAGATTCGGCTACATGGCACTCATGACAGAGCTTATAGATGTCGAGCCTTCCACTTATGAGTAGAATGCACAGCATGGAGTGTGGTAGGAGGCCATGATGGAGGAGTATGCCTCCATTATGAAGAACGATGTATGGGAGGTGGTGCCCAGGCCTGAGGGAAAACGAGTGGTTGGTTCCAGATGGCTATAATAGAAATTTTCCCAAGATTTTGGTCTTTTTTGTAGCTTTTCCTGCAAGTTTTGTTTGCTGATTTATTGCAGGTCTGCACCCAAAAGGAGGTGCTACAGCCCATTTGGGGCCCTAAAACATCCAAGAATAACCTCCTAAGCTAGGGTATTGAATACCCTCTTCTACCTCCACTTTTTCACATTGTAAGCAAGCCCCAAGAGAGTCTCTAGGGCTTGCATTTCTCAAGTTCATTTAAATTTCTGCGTTTTTTATTTCTTTTGCCTACACCTAGCAAAGAGGCTTGGCTTTGCCACCCATGCTATATCGTAAGGCTAGGATTTAGATTTTATTTTTGTTTTAAACTTTCATTCTTGTTGCCCCACTTGTCTTTAAAACAAGGTTGTGTGGCTAGGTTTACTTGTTTCTTTTTCAAGTTAGGTTATTTTCTTGCATCTTTTGCCTACACCTAGCAAAGCGTATTGGCTTTGCCACCCATGCTATATCGTAAGGCTAGTTAAGTTTGTTAGATAGTTCAATTGTTTATGGTTCATGCTTCTAGTTTTCCTTTCATGTTCATGTGAATATCTAACTAGTTAGAAGCATTTATTTTTCTTCCTTAAGCCCTTGGAGGCATTTCTTTTTCTTGTACATTTTATTTAAGCACTTGTTATTTCATTCATTCAAGCTTTTACACAAGTAACTTTAAATTGCTTAATCAATCTACTTTAGGCTCTAGGGGAATCAATTTACTTAGCCTAATTAGATCACTCATTACTGATACAACTTTAGCCACCAAAAAGGAGGTTTGTGGAGGTGACTTGGGGTGCTAGATCAAGGATGATCTCACAGCACTAGGTGTCCCCGTTGTTGAATGCCCAAGTTTTCCAGGAGGCCTTGTTTGCCTTGCTTCTTGAGCACCCAGCAATCCTTTTAGCCAAAGCGGTAGGAGTATTGGGGTAGTCACCTAGCCTAGGAGTGCAACTTAACTAATTTCAAATCTACAACTTATTCACGACAACCTAAGCCTTAACTTCTTAATCTTATCTAAGTGGTTTATGCTCTTTTATTTCATGCAAACTTTACTTCAAGCATTATCTTTCAAGTATTTTAATTCAGCATTGTTGTGATTGAGTAATTTATCTTAAGTTGTGCATGTGTGCCCATTGGTGGCTTTACTCTCATCTCTTGGTTCCTCTTAAGTTGCGCACTTGTGTTTCTAGTTGCCTCCTTGAAGTTGCGCACCTTTCATTCGGGCACTTCAAGCTTGGTTTGAACGTAATGTTGGTGGTGAATGCATCTTCAAGGATGATCTCACAACACTAGGTGTTCCCCTTGTTGAGTACACAAGTTCTTTGGGTTTGACCTGTGGAGTTAGGGTAAAGCCTTGTTTGCCTTGCTTATTGAGTACCTAGCAGTCCTTTTGGCCAAAGCATTAGGAGTATTGGGGTAGTCACCCAACCTAGGAGTGCAACTTAACTAATCTCAAATCTAAAATCTATACATAATAACCTAAGCTTTAATTTCATAATCTTATCTAAGTTGTGTATGCTCTTTAATTCCCTGAAACTTTTACTTCAAGCATTATCTTTCAAGTATTTTAATTCAGCATTGTTGTGATTGAGTAATTTATCTTAAGTTGTGCATGTGTGCCCATTGGTGGCTTTACTCTCATCTCTTGGTTCCTCTTAATTTGCGCACTTGTGTTTCTAGTCACTTGAAGTTACACCTTCATTCTGCACTTCAAGCTTTGGCTCAACGCACGTTGGTGGTGAATGCATCTTCATCTATTTCATTTTCCTTATCTGCAAAAAACCTTTAAGAATTAGTTCATCTTTGCTTCACTATTTTCTAAAATCTAACTAGTGCTTAATCTATTTCATTTGTTAATAGTTGTAACTTTGTATATTGTTTAATCATCTAACTATTCTTAACTTTGTTGATAATTATTATAATCCTTTGTATCTTTTCTAACTTGTAAAGTTATTCATTCAATTGTACTTAGTTCTTTCTAGTAACTTAGTTGACCCCATTGCCCAACCTTAGGCACCAGTCTTAGTGTTAAACATTGTGTAACGGTAAAGAATATTCTTATCCCCTTTGTGGATAAAGTAAAGATAAAAAATATATATATATATATTATATTGACAAGTCGACCCTATTGTGCCTAGACATGTCAAAAGTAAATTAGAGACAAGTGGACAGGTCAGCCTTGACCTAATTATTGGGGGGCATAACTTGTATTTATAAGAAGCTCCAGTAACTTCATTTTCACACACACTCATCAAGCTCTCTCATCAAGTGAGCAAGTCTAAGAGTGACGAAGCTACAAGGAGAAGTGACACAACCACAAGGAAGAGTATCTCAGTAAAGGTTAGTGAAGGACTATCTTGGTCTAAGTGGTGCGCCACTGGCTCGTAAGGGTTTCCTCGTAATCTTCCTGTTTGGTGAGATCTCTTGGTGAGAGTATAATCGGTGACTTGGTTATTGAATCTATATTAAAGAAGTTATGTTGGGTTTTCTTCCCTGAGGGTTTCCTAGGATAAATGCTTGTGTACTCATGGATTGTATTTCTTTTCAGTAAGATCCTTATTATGCTATTGTTATAATCAAGAATAATAATAACCGTGATTAAGCAAGAAACTTTAACATGGTATCAAAGTTGTCAAGAGAGCATCTTTCATTTAAAAGAAAACGTCATTGTTGGGTTACAATAAGAAAATTAGGCTTTTATTGAAGAGAAATTTCAGCCCAAAGATCATCTTGAAAAGTAAATAAATCTCTAGCCTAAGGAACTCATTGGCAAATTCAACGCACCTTTTCAGTGGATAGAACTCTAGGGAACCCTAGGTTTCACCAATACCAAAAGTACCGGAAAACCAAAAGCACTAGTCCAAAAAATCCATTGTCCAGCCAAGGTCGCAAATTAACTTAAACCTGACTATACCAAAGATACTCACTTCTGCATCAAGAGATCTTTGCGAGTCTGGCTTCGTGATCCAAGAAAAATTGATTTTTATTATTTCTATAGCCCCGAGGGCTAGGGTTTCACCTAAGAAAGAATGGCTACCGGTAAGAGGGTAGAAGACAAGCTGAAGGATCTAGAAACTTCAAATATTGGAAGAATAGGTTGTAGATGATTCTAGATGAGAATGATCTCCTAGGACATGTCATATTGGGTGTACCAGAACCAGAGGGAGAAGAGCAAAAAGACCAAGCATAAGGAAAAGGGAAAAGAAAGTATCAAGCACATGCTACAGAGGAAGAGGAATCTCCCTCCCCAAAGAAAGCTTTAGTAGAAATTCAGGATTGTACTTAAGTTGAAGATAGTTGATCTAAGAAAGATAGCAATGGTGGAGTCCGTGAAGCCTCCCCCACAAAAAAAAAGATTTATGAAGGAAGCATCAAAGAAGAGGATGTTGAAAGAGATAAAATATTTATTTAAAGTATGATCACTCATGAGAGTGACAAGATATGTGTTCAACCATGATAGTAAGGGAAAAATTGGTAATTCCATAGCTAGAGTGAAAAAGAGTTCAAAAGTCTTATTCACGATTAGGGTTCTAATGCACATGGTTGAACAAGTTTTTTAAGAAAAGCATGTACCACTGATAGAAATCATGATATAGTTTTATTTGATTACTGCTTATTATTATTGACTAATTGGCTAAGTGACATATATCAAAAAGCATACTGTAAGTAAGCTCTACTGTGTCTCTACAAAGAACTTATGCCCTGACTTGCATAAGTTAGACAACATTAGAAGGATGTATGATATGGTGATAGTCGGTGAAGACCAGACAATATCCAAGATTTATATAGGAGCAGGAGGTTCCAAAAGATGCAGAACAAAAGTGTTCAAGATGAAGAGCATGGATACCGACATAGTTGATGAGATGCAGAGGGAGTAGGTTGATCCAATATGAAGTCATAAAGAGAGAAATGTTTGAACTCAAGAAGGCACCTGGGATATTACTGTAAGAGAACTTCAAGGATGATGATTAGAAGCTATTAGTTTGGTGCAAGAAGGAGCTATGTCTCCAAGTTCGGGAATGGAGGATCGTGATTTGGTGCAATTGGGAAAGTAGATGGATGGTGCCCAACAAATGGGTAGCATGGTACTATACCATGGAAAGATTTTGCACCACAAGAGATTTTTTAGGATCCCATAGCTAGACCTTCAGAGAGAAGGAAGAGACCTTCGTAGAGAAAGAATGAGCAATCCCACGGGCAGACCTTCATAGAGAAGGAAGAGACTTTCATAGAGAAGAAATAGACCTTCAGAGAGAAGGGGAATGAGAAACTTCAAGGTTGGCCTCTATCCAAGTGTTGAGTTTTGGATACCTAGGGACATGCTAGGAATACCCCTCAGAGAGAGGAGTGTGGATGCTTCTCCAAGGGGCAACGGCGACACTGCCAAGGATTATAGCCCTGGAACACAAAACCTTGACCATGTGGAATGGTTAGTTGGCTCTTTGGAGAGTTTGTGTCGATCCCCGCTGTGGATCATGGAAAGGGAGTCTGGTCTGCTCAGTTAGCATCTTGTAGCTTCTCTAGTTCATGGAATGGCTAGAGTGAGTTATGGTAGTAGTCATCCCCTGGATGGGTAAGTGAAATAGATGACTACAAGAGAAGCGTGGGAGAACATAAAGGAATGGAAAAACTCATAGAATATCTTTTGTGTGAAGATAAGATATCTTATGTTTGAAGATAAGAAAGAGTATCTTCGCATGAAGATGAAAGAAAGAAAGAGACTTTCTAATGCAAAGATAAAGAGAACAAAACTTTTAATATGGATTCAAGGAGAACCAACAAGAATTGTGATGCTAGGGATGACCAAGAATTGTTATATTGATGTACGTGCATTTATGGAGAACCAGTCAGTAATCATGATGCCTGATGACCAGGTGAATTATATTGATGCATGTTGTTACCCAATTGATGATATTACCCAGTTTATGATGTTATCCAATTGATGATACTCAGTTGATGATGTCTAGCTTAATGATGTTATCCAAGCAGATGTTGTTACCCGCTTGATGATGTTGCCCAGCTAATGATGTTATCCAGTTGATGTTGTTACCCGCTTTGATGATGTTATCCAGCTGATGTTGTTGTCCAGTTGATGATGATTATCCATTTGATGATATTGCCCAAATGATATTATTCAGTTGATGATGACATCCAAAGCGACATGTCAAAAGATAAAGAATATCCTTCTCATAAGAGGGTAAGGTAACATTGTGTAACCGTAAAGAATATTCTTATCCTTTGTGGATAAAGTAAAAGATAAAATATATATATATATATTATATTGACAAGTCGGCCCCTATTGTGCCTAGACACAAAAGTAAATTAGAAAGATAAGTGGACAGGTCAGCCCCGACCTACCTTAATGGGGGCAATAACTGTATTTATAAGGGAGGTCAGCACCTCATTTGCACACACACTCATCAAGCTCTCAACTGCGCAAGTCTGAGAGTGACACAAATACAAGGAGAAGTGACACATCTACAAGGAAGAGTATCTCAATAAAGGGTTTTGGTTATCTTGGTGCAGGACTATCTTGGTCTAAGTGGCTACTGCCTTCGAAGTTAGGTTTTCCGTGGATCTCTCGTTTGCGAGATCTCTTGTGAGAGACATTGTACTTGGTTATTGAATCTATTAAAGAAGTTTTGTTGGGTATTCTTCACCTAGAGGGTTTCCCAAATGCTTCAGGTAATTTCCTCAATAAATGCTTGTGTACTCTGTGATTGTGTTTCTTTCAGTAAGATCCTTATTATGCTATTGTTATAATCAAGAATAATAATAATAGATTACGCAAGAAACTTTAACACTTAGTTGACTTAAGGAAAGGGATGCACCTCATTGAAAGTTTGCATTTGCATTGTTGCCTCTCATATAGGCTACTATCCCCTTTACCTTTAACAAATTAAAATTAACTCTTAGATTTCACCTAATAACTCACATAGTAACTAGGGTCTACCCCCCTTGGCTTCCCTAGGAGTAAGCCTAGACGGAAGGAGTTCAAGTCGAGGTGACGGTGGGCTTGAACTTAGGCATTGTGCCTCCGAGGACACACTAAGTGGATGGAGACTTAGTCCACGTTTGCAAGTGTATATAAGGACAGCAACATACCTGACACAGATGCCATTTCATGGGATGCGCTTGACACCACGAGTCTGTAGAGGGTGGAGACCGAGAGGCCTATCATGGAGGAATCTCCTGAGTGGTTGGAGCGTGATGTTGATGAGTTGGAGGAGGATTGATTAGAGGATGTTCCACTTTCAGGAGAGATAGATTTGGAGCAGGAGAACATTGAGAGTTTTCCACAGCCATTGCCACATCCTCCACAGAGACTGCCAACTAAGGGAAGAGGCAGAAAACATCCCAGTTCATCTTCCACCTTATCCCCATGATTTGCTCCTTCCACCTCAGGCTCAGCCTCAACACGTCCACCTACTGCTTCTAGAGGAAAAGCGCCAACGATGACCTTTGCTCGTAAAAGGGGTACAGGGAATAGTTGATATCTTAGTGCATCATGATTAGCCTTGTAGGCTTGTATTATCTAGATGCTTCATGATGATCATCTCATGAGATACATTTATTTTTGTTTTGATGTGGTTTTGTATTATCCTATCAGGGATTATGACTCAGGACAGATATCATATTTCAATATCGATGTTTGATGGACCACTTGACATCTTATACATCTTATATTGCAGTTTTATTTTCATATTTATGTGACAATGTGTTTGTTTGATGTTGATGTTGATGTTGATGTTGCTTTAGAAGTTTAAAAACATGATTATTTTTGTATTTTTTAAAGTTTCCCAATAATTTCCGATATTTTTTTATATTGTTGATAATTTCAATTTTGGACCCTCGA
>SNQJ01S0023394.1:61947-82050 GCA_010110895.2 Picea sitchensis
CATTTATGAGATCTACTACACAAACTCCCAAATCTGAAAATTAGTTTTGGAACCCTCTCACTGTTGGTCCTTCCCTGCAGTCGATTTACCGATGCAAATCCTAGAGAATCTCAATCAGAGAAATATGCTCTAATACCATGTGAAGTTTTCCAAACCCTAGGTGATTGTTGTCCTATGCTTCTTTATTAAATAAATCAGATCTCAAATTTACTCAATAACAAAAATAAAAATCTGAGCATGCATCAATCATACAAATGACTGGGAAATACAGCAGAAGCATAAAACACGAAACATGAAATCTGTCCTTCAAATCAACTTATCTTTGATGACTCAAAACTTACAAGGACACCTCAAAATGAGGTTTTCTGGTTGTTGAATGAGAAAACTGCAAAACAGGTCTGAGAAGCCTGTGGTATGACTATGTTTGTACGACTGTACGGATTGTATTGTACTATCTGTACGACTGTACAGAATTCAATACGGATAGATCTTCAACCTGCAATCACTGCTAGGCTTCTCTTCTCACTGTTGCATTGTTTTCTCCTTCCCTCAACCTATTTCTTCGCCTTCAAACAAAACTCTCTTTGTGAAGAATGAATGTGTCAATGTTTTTTTAAAGCAAAATTTCGTCAATTTAGGTAAATTTTAATTTTTTGGAAGAAATTTAGGCTAAAAGTTTTCATTTTTTCGGTAAAAATGAAAAACTTGTAAACTAATTTATGATTATAGTTATGCATACACTCATATTTTTCACCTAAATATAAACATTTTCCATGAACATATAATAGGTTTTCTTAATCTTTTCACCAAATCAATGATTATATCATTATGCATCCCAATTTTTTGGGTGTATTCGGTACATATTTATGATTAATGAGTAGCAACTACTCTTGGAAAAACCATGAAATTTCAATTGAAGTCATGTAAATTTATATAGGAAAATAAAATGTTTTTAATACTTCTATTGTTTTTTCCACTTCTTTCAACATGGAGATGGTTTATCATATTGTATATTAGAGTAGAATTTTTTCCATGTATTTTTAAAAATATTTTACATTGCCATTTTTTTTGTTGTAAGTTCTCTCTAATTGATATGAAAGTTTGTTTTTTGTCTCTAAATATTCTTTGATGAGATTTCTTTTTAAATTATTGTCAATGATGCACATGTGACACGAATAGAATGGTGTTGTTTCCAAATTTTAAAGGTAGTAACTATAAATTAATCGGTTATTGCCTGAGGGAAATGATATATATTTTTTTACAAATATGGTTTGATAAGTTATGATTTACGTGGTTGGAAAAAAAAACATTGGGATCTGTCTTTACCCTCTACCTTGACTTGTCTTTATACTTTAGCTGAAACCCTAATCTCTCGGTGAGATCAATGATTGAGATTAGTCTAAATCACCAATGCATTAAAAATGCACTTTATTAAACTCAACAACTAATTAAAAAACTTTCACTTTATAAATAAAGTGAATTACAAAACAGCTTTGACTTGGACGACTTCATGCACGTTTGACACAAAACATGTGCGGAAGTTTGACGAGCAGTAGAGGCTTTCCTCTTGTCGTTTAGGTAGACTTGCAACCAGTTGTATATTAACTCTATGTCATTCTCTTTTATGTTAACATAAGTAGCATTTTTCCCACAAAAAAATCAAAATGAAGATTGTCATCTAACAATGAGGTTTCTATCTACGATTTAAGCTTTATATTATCCTTATTTGACCATTTTTGAAACAAGAAAAAACAATAAAACCCACAAATTCCAAGTATCCTTACCACCCAGAACTGCATGCAATTGTTGAAGATCTTCCAATGAACATGCATCAACTAAAGCATAAATCCCAGGCCGAAGTGCCCCATCTATCTCCCTGTCAAAGTAAAGGACAACAGCACAAAATTTTCAAATGGCATAAAAGCTTATGAACATCATTGAGCTATATAAAATTATACAGTTCAATTCTAAGATATGTAGAATAGTTGAGATAAGATAATTGGACCTCTTCAGGCCTGACTTTTTTGGACCACACCCAGACAGAACACATATGTAATCAGAAAGAATGTGAGAACAATATATCCCAAGCGTATCCTTATGTTGCCCCATCTGCAAGGAGACATACATATTAGCATAGTACCACAAAATGTTCAACGGTCCCAAAATTTTATAGACTCAATTGTTACTCTGGAAAGTAACTGGACATGTGTTTTAAAGTGTGTTTGTTAAAAGAAGACTGATGTCAGCATATTTTTGCATTCATAAAAAATAATAATGTTGAGCAATCCGGCACGTCAACTATGACAGAATATGATAAGATGTAATAGGCCATCTATCATGGTTTTGTTATTTTATTAGGATGCATGTATGAACTTTTTAAAGGGCATGTGGATGGTTGGTAATTGCCTTGGCTTAGTGTCCTACTGTATTATTACAGYACTCRGTGCCAAAGTGTATGTAACACATCTAGGTTTCACGTGTCCAAAATAATATTAACATACCACACAAACATAACATCACTATAATGTATATATTGTCTTTTACCAGCATCTATTAAAAAAACACCAGCTGCACATAAATCTCAGTCTACCACTAGAATTGGGCACAAAAAGAATACATAAAATGTTTCATATCCCTGTTGATCTTACATCCAAACATCCCTACCCCAAACTTTCTGATCAATAAATCATAAACATTATGAGCGTTAAAAAGAACAAAAGGAGGGCAGATATGGGAGTTTCGTCGTCTTTATACCAAATAAACAATTTTGAATCTCAACAAAAGCAGGAATTCATTGAAGTCTAGCTGTGCATGATAGGAAGGTGGGAACAAATCAACTCTTGGGAAAAGGAAACAAACAGAAGGAAAAATCTAACACGGATTTATACAATCTTCAAAGCATTTAAAAATGTAATTCATCTTAAGGAAAATTTAAAAAATAAGATTGATTGAGGAAAAAAATCACAAATATGTGTGAACTTTGAAGAGATAAACCAAAAATAAGAATTTGGAGGATTGTAATTGAATGTGGCATCCGGGACTGGATAAAAAATATGACTCTAAACTTTAAAGGCACGTGAGACTTTCACGATAACCAAAGCACTAGATTTACTGTTCTGCAGAGAAGCTTACAATGTTTGTAATCTAAGACATTGAATGTTTTTCACACAGAACCAGGTACAAGAAGTATAGGAAGTAATATAGATTAGTCCATTTATTATGAGGATACATGCCCAAAGACCCAAAAAAAGCAATGTGAGTGACAGTTGAAAGAACCAAACTAGAGGTCTGAAACTGACCAGAAATGTACATGAAGGCACATTGAATAAACAAAATAGACAGAGGCTAAGAAAAAGTTATGTAGAAGAAGCAATCAATAGAAAAAGTTATGTAGAAGAAGCAATCAATGAATCTTTTGTGTACCAGAGAACAAATCTTAAATTTTATAAGACAACTATTTAGTAAGAGTAGAATCTAAACCTCCAGAGGAAATGTCACCATACAAGCAATATCACACCTAACCCATTAAAAATTAGGAAATAATACAAAGTCTATCTCCAGAACATGAAGACTGTACCTCTCAATAAGGAACAGACAGCCCATAAAGGGGAAGTTTTGCAATAAATTATGACCATCAAGGGTACCACACTTGTTAGTTGTAGTTATTTCTGAAAAGATTTAGAGACATAAGCCCACATTTGCGATTCTACAAACCTCTTGACTGCCTTGTAGGATCTTTCATAGTGACAAATTATCAAAATTTGCTACTAAAATGTGAAAATGAAATAGGGAGGAGGACCAAAGGGGGTAGAGGTAGAGCTGTTAGGATGACGGATTTACAAAATAGAGTCAAGGAAAGATAAATTGCATGTCTGTTAAGGATATTTGGGAGGAGAGAAACAACACTCGCGGAGAGATGATTAACCTCTATGGGTAAAGCTTAATAAGGGAATCAATAGCAGCAACTACAGGTTTGTCCTGCCAGTGAAGAACAGACATATGCAAAACATACCAGCATGTAAATAAATATTCTGCTTTTTCTAATTGCAAAATAATATGCTCCAGTGCCACATTTCCCTCTGATGATTGTGCTACACAAATTATAACTTTGTTACTTAGCAGAAAGTTGATTTTCAGGTGGGCCATCTCATCAGCTGCAGTCTGTTCAAGTGCAGCCAAAGCATGAAATTCGATTTTTTTTCATCTGAACAGGTGATATAGGTGTAACTGGCAATGCAGAAAAGCAAACTAACCAGAGCAGAAGGTACAAGGGCCCTGTTAAATATTTGAATAGTCAAAGTTAATAGGCTGCCTTGTCATTCTACAGAAGAACTTCTTGAAACCATTCTTTAGCTAGACACCTAGCGGCTAGTCTCTAGCCAACTCTTAGATCTTAGATCTTATTATCTTTCTGCTTTTAGCATTGTTCTGGCACTCAAACTTCTACTGTACCAGCACATTAACTTGTACTCTCTCTTTTAGCGCTTTTAGCTATTTTTAGCCTAACTTGATTCGGATACGGATCCGTCAGTTTTTTTAAAAGCCGAGATCCAGATACGAATGGGAAACGTCAAGTACAAACAATATAAATATATATTTTATAATTTTTAAAAATAAATTTTATATGAAAAATATAAATTTTATAATATATAACTTATATATATTTGTAATATGTAATACATTTTTTCTAAGTTACAATTCCCCTCATTTGGAGAATGGTACCCAGGGTAAATCCTAGAATCAAGGCACAAGGTCGGTCAATAACAGGGCTTGAATCCATTACAATAATATACTCATTAAGAGCTCAACATGTCACTTGCGAGAATTGAACTTGGGTGGGGAGGATAACGATCATTTCTCCAAACCACTCGAGCTAAACCCAATTGACAAATAATATGTAATACTTATATTGAATAATTAATTTATTAGTTTAATTAACATAGTATTTATAATTATTAAATATTAATCATTTATATAAATTAAATTATGATCATTCTTAATATTTATGATTATTAGTAATTAATGTAAGATATATCATTAACTAGCATAAAAAATTATAAACATAAACTAAAGGGCCTAAATTATTTAATAATCATTCATGTAAGTTATTTTTTTCGGAGTCCATTCATGTAAGTTATATATGAATCTATGATATCCATGTCATCTATAACGTAACTTTGTCTTTATAATAAATAAACTAATTTTAAGGTCACGGCCAAGCCAAACACCAAATTGGTGTATGAGACCCCCTTGTACATAACTTCTTTGTCATTTATAACATAAGAAGTGAAATCGTAACTTGTAAACCGTGAAAAATTGGGAACCCGTAATACATAACCCTGCCAGCACACATCATTGGTTCTTGTCATGCGGAGGCCCTTCTAACAAACCACAAAACGCTATCAGGTCACCCGTAACCGGATCGAACAGTTTTTTAATTGCCAGGAATTCGAGGGGGAAGGACCGTCCTACCCACACATCCAGAAGTCGTTCACCGGCAGAATGTTCCTATCTCTCAGAATCATCTTTGCATCTATGCATTCCCCTACACACGCACGATAAATTACCCTCTTTCTCCCCCATATCAATTGACTCCAAAAGCACCCTGCTTTTGAAGGTAAGGCCTAGCGGTTGGTTTTTCTCCTCTTATTGGTTGAAATCTCTCTGTTAACTTGGAAGGCCACCACAGAGCGGATCCTAGGCGGATCTGGATCCGAATCCGTATCCAATCCGGGGATCCGCAGATCCAGCCTCCCGGCCCCACGGATCCAGTAACATAGTTTTTAGCTTTCTTTAGCTAAAGTCTAGAGTCTAGACACCTACCAGCTGGTCTCTAGCCGGCTCTTAGATCTTTTAGCATTGTACCAACACTGGATGTACTATTTTAGTCCCTTTAACCTACTTTTGTGGTCTTCCGTTGGACATTAATAAAATTAGCTTATCTTATCTTATCTCAACTTTAACAAAAGAAACAGGAGGGTGCGTTTTCCAAACTTACTACATTCATTTCTTTCTCTACAATTTGTCCAGGAAACGAAAATGATTGTAAATAAGACCAGAGATCAAGAAATGGAGACCAGAAAAGAGTTTGCTCTGACTGTCCAAGTCCTTACATAAGGTTTAAGCATTTCCAGATTACAGTTTGTCAAATAAAAATGTGCCATACATACTTTTACAAATGGGTGGATCTCAGAACAAGCATTATGCATAAGCAAGGAACCAGTTATACAGGCAAGGGTATGGCTCGCAAGTTTTTATCAGCAAGTAATTGCTTCAGAATGCCAAAAATTTCCTGAAAATTAAAATGCAAAACACCTAACTTGAGATGAGAGAAGCATGCTGCTTCTTGCTGTATATTTAGAGTTGAAGCCTTGTCTTTGAAATTGATGTTTTGAACAATTACGATGAAAATCAACCTCTGCTAGTAACAGCTATGAAGCAAGTATTAAATAAATCCTAGTTTTACATTTTTTATTTAAAGCTCTTCTAAGTTTCTATTGATTCTCAAAGAAATTTATCTACTACACTGGACGTTAGGATTTCATTCATTTGGGGAACTTTATACATCTTTTGTATCCTTACAAGTATATGTTAACCATTGGAAGAAAAGAAGTATGACAACAATACCAAGCCTTGCATCATATCAACATGTGATGCTGCAACAAACAAGTTTGGTTTCTCATTATAGAGTAAAACGTATTGTTTTCGTTAAAAAGGTGATATGAAGATAACAGTTATTTTATCCATCCTATCTCAGGTTAAACCAGTGTTACAAATACTGGCGATATATCGCCAACATCACAATATATCGCGATTCTCACAGTTTTGCAATATTATCGCAAGAAAAAAGCGCGATTTTTTCAAATTTTTAATATTATGCATATTTTGAAAATATCATGATATATCGGCAAAAGTTCATGAGAAATTGGAAAATATCAGCTGAGTTAGGAGATTTTTGGACATTTTTTTTGTTTAATTTGATGAGGGAATATGGAGGATTGAGAACAAAGGGGTTACTCATTGTTACATCTGCCCATAAATCGGCTTAGAGGGGGGTGTTGCTTCAAATGTTTAAAAATTTGAAAAAAATGGAATATTTTGTATTTTTTAAAGTTTGCCGACATTTTCCGATATTTTCAAATATTTTCCCGGATGTTTCCAATAAGTTTCTTTTCAGACCCTAGGCGATATATTAGCCAACATGATGTTTGCAACATTGGGTTATACTTTACAATTTCATGGGATAATGCATCTTTAGTTTATATAATTCACCTCTTCATAGACTCGTCGAAGCCAGCTTGCGCATTTAACTCCTTCATCCACAGTCCAGAAGTTGGCATTCAATTTTTCCGGCCTATTGTGATCTACTAACTCCAAGCAGAAAAGAAAGATACGCAATGAGTCTCCGAGAAGAGCAATACAGTGCCCACTCTCCCTGTAGAACGAGCAACAATCAGTGGCAAGAATTCCCAGAAGTAACTTTTATCAGAATTTTGTACCAGAAAAAGAGAATAAACTTAAAAACTTGAAAGAAGAAATTTAAGAAAAGGTTCCTGAGTATATGCATCCAAAAATCACTCTAACACTGAATGAAGCCTGAAGATATCTTTCAAATCGTATAAATGAAATCAGCACATAAGGAATAARAGCTAAGGTGATTATTACTCTCTGTTGTAAAAAGAGCTGGACAGGGGTCTGAAGGCCCAGTTTATGAACCATCAAACATATTGGAGAATATGCTGTACACTTGAAAAGGAGTACAATGAATATATTTAATCACCACTAAWAAAAGAACTATAATATACAAAATGAAGATAGCCAGAATTAGATAAGATTCATTGTACAAACTGTAGCTAGAAAATGTCGATAAGATAGAGAGCTGCCCACAAAGTGTAACTCTAGCTTAAAAAAGATCCAAAGGAACCTAACTGTCCAAGATATTGTTTAATTGTTATGATCCAAATTATCCAAAACCACATGATCAACAATGAAAACGCCAAACATGGATGGGGGCTCCCATGAATAATAATAACGATAAGTTACACAGTAGCTCCAAAGATATTAGGAGAATAACTTCCAATGACTTACAAAGATAACAATATCAAATGATCATATACAATTGTATGTGGACAATTGTATGTGGGAATAACTATACTAATCTCATGTAAATACTAATTCTCATTCATTAGTCATGTAGGGCCAGTTCCAGGCCAACCTACTATTTTCTTATACCCAGAAATCCTACAAAAGAAAATGTTTTGATTCTTAAATCTGAATTTTCTATGTTTTTTTTACAAATTATAATAATATATTTATATTTTTGGCACCTGTCATTTCCCCAAAGTAATTTGATCCTGGCTTTTCAAAAATCTGGCAGATCCTTGTCCTTGTCGTAGTAACTTAGAATTAGGATACCCCGGTTTATGTACATGAACATCTCAAATCCTATAGACAGTATTCTAACTTTCCAATCTAAATCACAAAGAAGGTCCAGAATAGGAACACCTTTTCTTTATCTGTCTATATGCCAATGTTCTCTATACAGCCATCCTGTCTTTTAACTTTGGCAGACTTGATGTAATTGCTCTTCAACTGCTATTTCACATCCTTGTGTGGTTGCAAGGTAGAAAACAGTTAGAAACTCATTAGCTTTTCAAGTAGAAAACTGATTTATTTAATGAGAAGTGACCTCCTTTTGATGATATGAATATCTAATCATATTCTAGCATAAGACCAATCAATAAAAAAATGTGCTTGTTTATGGTCTGTAACAGTGGAAGAAACCCTTATAGATATAGTCGGGAGTCTTCTATATTTTTTCTAGATTAATAAAAGTGTATTCTTTTCACGTAATAAAAACAAAACAAAAAATGGTGGAAAATATAATAAATATTTCAGGCATCTCTAGAGACATCAAAATACAAAGAGAAAGATACAACTAAATTAGACAGAGGTGAAACAGCTTTGATTAAGCTACAAATCTAAGGAGATAAATTGTGGGCAGTAAAAAGCCAAAATTATGGCACTGTGGGTTAGCCACAAACCAAGCACATTTGAAGACAGATCACGACAAAATGGCAAACTTATGAACTAAATGCAGGAGATCCCAACCAATGAACCTTGCAGGTTGGATGCTTCCTACTTGTTAGCAGGAAGACCAATCATCATGAGACTTATTAACCCACAAGGACATCAACCTATGAAATCTAGATCTTCTAGCACAACAAAACAGTTTGGAGAACACTTAACCAAGAAAAATAACAGAAGCACCGAGTGTAGAAGATTAGGTAGACGTAAAATACTTTATTATAAAGACCATTATAAGAATTCCCTGTATAATAGTTTCTTTATGGCCATTTCTGTATACAATTCTCCCCTTCTTTGGTGCTTGATTCTGTGAAAGGTTGACTGTCACAATGAACCAAAAGGGTAGTAAGAAGAAATGGAACACAGGAAATACAAGAGCATATACACTAGTTCTTGGTTGTTTTTAGTTAACTCACAAATTATATGCAGAGTACATAGAAGATAACTGCCACTCCCCATGTTTTGATAGTAACTGTAGATCTTTAAGGCTTGTGATGGTATAATACACTTAACTTTTGACTTACTAGCTTGGTTATTGTGTTTGCCTTCAGAGATGTGGGATAATGCATTCTTGATTTTTGCTGTCACTATGTAGCCTCTGCAAACAGTAACAACTTTCAATATTGATCTCCCTGCAAGCCTACAGCCTACAGGAACTCCAGATATTGCAAATATGACCAAAGCCAATGAATTAAGCTGCATTATTGACCAGCGTTAACCACTTACAATAAGCAAAAGTTAGATCTAAGTAAAGTCTGGCATTATTTTGGAATCTATGTAAGTAGATAAGTTTCCGATGCGTCGTTGCTATTTTTCAGTAATTTAAGACTTTCTACTCAGGGAATTTTCCCCTTTCATGGAATTTTAAAATTACATACGATCAAATGTTTGCTAAAATACAACGATCAGAATGCCTGTGTTAATTCTTATCCACAAAGATTCCCTGCCTGTTCTAGACTTACTTGGACCAAATGCAAATGTTGAAAACTCTGTTCAAATTTGAAGTTGAATTTTTCCTTTTATAGTTCTCATTGTGAACTCATTTAACAAAGCATTGATCTAGGATTTGCTTTCGTACTCCCACACTGTATTTACATTAGTTGTACCTTCTAGTCCCATTTACCTACCTTTGTGGTCATCTGATGGACATTAATAAAATTCTCTTATCTTTTTTGAGGCTCAAGGCTTGCCTTTAAGTGTTCTGATCAAATATAAACATAATATTAGAATCATTGACATTTATATACCATATTGTGTACTGGAGACTTAAAACATAACTTCAACAGTTTTAACAAAAACCATACATAAATGTTAAGAATATCTATTGTCTGTTAATTTTTAAATGCTGGATTACTGACCCACAAACATTCTGAATATTAATCAAACAAAATGTAAGTCTCAAAGTGTAATCTCAATCAAAATAAAAGATACCTCTTGCGATGTCTTAGAAGAGCACAAAGTAACCTGCAACAAGTAACAAACAACTCTACTGACAGTTTCCTCTCAGCAGCAAAAGTGCATCCCACAAGCATTATTGCTTTTGTACAATCTACTTCTTGATGTGGCAAAGACATCCCGCATGGTGTTTCATACTGGGCAGATTTCAACTGACAAAAATGTTGAAAAAGTACCGCTGGAAATGCCAATGATTGTCCCACATGACTAGCATTCATTGGAAAGACTGCATGCCTTGAAGCGAGTTTTGATAATATTTCAACACATGCCAAAATGACCAATGCCGGATTGACATAATCACCATCTCGACCCTGATCCAAGACACTTCCAAAGAAAATGTGCGGACCTTGGAGGTGTAAAAGAATATTTATTAAAGCTGCAACAAAGCTTGAGCTGTATTTTGCAAGCAACTTCAGTCGTTTTGGACCTGCAAAGGAACCTCAAACCTATGTAATTTGGCATAAGCATCCAACATTAATGCTTGATCACATTTGATATTTGGGCATCAATAATGAATATAATCAGACACAACAACAAATCAATCAAAACACTATCAGCAAGCCCATTTAACATTTACAACTGGATATAGAATCTGCTTGTACTTGCTCTTTTTTTAGGCAATAATTTGACTACTTAATAGTGCCAACTACTTTATTCTATTAATTGATAGTTCTTTCAAATTTTGAGGTTTTTACGGATGAATTTGTTCAGTACTTGTACCAACTAACTTATGTTACAGATGTATTCAAAGTGATTGAAAGGGCAATAACCATGAATACAACACATCAAGTGTGGAAATTGTCCTCTAGTTACCCCTAGGTGAGAGGGGGTCATGATTGAAATATGCAAGCTGTCTTTTCATCGTGCACTTTATTCTCTCAACCAAGCTTGTTAGACTCGAACTTAGGAATGACTTGGCAAGAAAACGGTTGGGAGTGTCAACCACTCAAAAACTCGGCACTCGAATCGAGAATAAAAGTTAGCATTAGTCATGGAGATTGTATTTGGTTGCTAATGTTGTTTAATGATCTTTGGGGGTTTAGCAGTGGATAGTTTTTTAGTGTGTTGCCCAGAAACCCATCCCCGCCCTTAGCAAATGCATCCCTTGGTCGCCAACGTTGTTCAAATTTAGCATGTGTGAATGATCTTTGGGGGTTTAGCCGTAGATAGTTTTTTAGTGTGTTGCACAGGAACCCATCCCCACCCTTAGCAAATGCATCCCTTGAGTTTCCCCATCCTCGGGGACTTGATCACTCTAGGGGAAAACCCCCAACGACATGGGGGACTTCCCAATGTCCCCTAGGCGTTTCCTACCAAAAACAAGGAGGTATGGGAGATGTCCCTCGGTGGTTTCGAGGACATCTAGATGCCCCTTATCAAAATTGGCACCCATGTCACACCAATTCTCCAAGTAAAATATTCATTCATTTGTTCAACTAGAGCATGAAAAATATTATCTATGCAATGCATGTCAAATAGTGTGAATGTTTTTGTAATGGAAGATATTTGCAACAACAGTGTTTACTCCCATGTTTGGCAGAATCTTATACCTCATATCTACCGTTTTTGTGAAGTATGAATATCCGCCTCCCCTAAACTCGGTGCAACATAGGCTTTAGAGTATTGATGAAGTATGGTATGGAACATTCATTTCACTCCAGATTGCAAGTTTATAATAAAGATATAGAAACAAAGGAAAAACAAAAAATGTATGCGCAAGATAAACAAAATAGAAAGAACAATTCAACAACACTCAAGAGAACACAAAGGATGATAAGAAGCTCTTATTCAACTCATAATCAGTTACATATATGCACATGATCAACAAAGATAGAGGTATGTTCTAGAGTATACAATGATGTTGCCTCCATCTATGATGATAATTCACTTTAAAATGGGTGGACTCATTAGACACGTAGAGGTCATATCTACACAACAACTGGGGACATAATCATTCACCGAATTTATTACGACTTCCTCATGTCGTCCTCATAATGATGACCTTGTGATATGACTCGCAAGCCACTCATGAAGTAATCACATCATTGACACATAATAATTATTCCATCAAGCATAATTGCATAAGTCACTAAAGGACAACGTATATCATAATGATCAATTTAGGGCTAACAAGTACCCCCTCCTCTATACTTCAATGTCTCGCTCAACTAGTAAGTAGATTGTAATCTTTGATCTTGTCTCCAGTGTTTTAAAAAACAGCAAACCGGAACCGGAACTGGCCAGTTTTTTTTGGTTAGATGCCTGACCCATTCAAACCAGTGAAAAAACCGAACCGTCGGCCAGTTTGTGACAGAACCGGCCGGTTTAGTACCGCACAGGCCGGTTCGGTTCAGTTTTCCTGTAGCAGTATCATCTCCTGCAGCAGATAGCATATGATCATGGTTGTCAATTGTTGGGCGCCGTCGTGGAATTTTTGCATGGGATTACAAGCCACCTTCTTTAAGATTTCATAAAGCAATGTCTTTGAGTGTCAAGAACACGCTCCTTTCGATTTCATTGTAACTTAAAGTTATCAACTTTAAATATCCTAAATTTTCTAACCCTAAATATCCTAAATTTTCTAACCCTAAATATTAGAGACTTTTTCTACTTAAAATAATAATCATAATTAATCTTTAAAAATAGGTCATCAGAATAAATAATGTCGTTGAGTTAATGAACAATTAAATTATGCCCGTGATCCATAATCTAAAGTTTTCATTATCTGTTGAAATTAGTGCAGCTACAAGAGCCATTCTCCGGGAGGATGGCATAAGACCCTAGTTGAGGACTACGGCCCCCAGTACACTCCTGGGGTTTCTTGGTATGAGACCAAGCAATGAGAGCCATGGAAAAAGACCCTAGTGAGGGCCCCCAATATATGACTGGGGTTCTTGGTCTAGGACCAAGCAGTAAGTCCCTAGATGTGTTCTAGGGTCCCTGGATGTGTTCTAGGGAATCCTTGCCCAATGCTTGGATTGATTCTTGGATGTGTTCCTTGGTGGTTGATATAAGTCCCTAGATGTGTTCTAGCCTCTAGGGCCCCTGGATGTGTTCCAGGGAACCCTTGCTTAATGCATGGGTTGATCCTTGGTCTTGTACCTTGGTGGATAAGACCCTAGATGTGTTCTAGGGCCCCCAGATGTGTTATGGGACAACCTGGCCTTGGATCAAGTAGATCTTGGTGAAATATCAAGATGTGTTGATGGGTGATCCTCTTCCTCTCTCCCAGGATGGTCCATGAGACCTAGGAGTGGAAATGAAGATGGACATGACCACATTGTTGATGTGCCCTCTTATGCAATGATGATAAAAGTTTATAAGTCATTATGAGACTCATGTGAGCATGTTTTGCCA
The DNA here is from genome assembly GCA_010110895.2 of Picea sitchensis. NCBI lineage: Eukaryota > Viridiplantae > Streptophyta > Pinopsida > Pinales > Pinaceae > Picea > Picea sitchensis. The sequence goes on from SNQJ01S0023394.1 coordinate 75,847, forward strand.
TTGTGGACCCCCTTGACTTTGTCTTAAAGTTCCCCCTTTGCTTGTTCTCTTGCTTTCCCTCTTGTTTTATATGGTGGGGGGTTTTATAATTTACTTTAATGTAATTGACATTAAATTAATATTTATATTAATTAAATTGTCATTATTTAATTATTTCTTATAATAGCCCTAACCCATCTCCCTAGCTATAAAAGGAACCCTACCCTCTAGCATTTCACACACACACACTCTCCTCACTCTCCTATTGCTGCGGCTACCTCAGTTACTGTCTCTTGGTGATGGTGCGGCCTCTCCTTTGGTTTATCTGTTTCAGATCTGAGGTGTTTTACTTGGACTTGTTTTGACCGGGAGCTTCTTCCTTCTATCTGTTGGTGTATGAGGTGCCGGGGGTGTCTCCCTTGGCTGCTGGACCTGTTTACTAGAGCCACGGACCTGAGTACAGGTGTCACAGCCCCTCTTCTGGGCTGTCAGATTTGTGTATAGGTGTCGCGGCCTCTCCTCTTGGCTGCCGCTATCTGAGTTGGGGCTCCTGTGGGTATTTTCTACTTGTTGTCTCCTTAGTGAGAGTTTTATCCCAGTGTTGTCTATCTTCTCTGTAGAGAATTTTACTGTCTCTATTGTGGAGGGTATTGTTGTTTCATCTGTGGAGGATTTGCAGTTCCTATTGTGGTGTTTTGCTGTCTCAACTTCTGGAGTATTTGCTGCTGCTGAGTTCTACAGTCTCAGCTGTGGACAGCATCCTTCTACAGCCTTGTTTGTGGTCTATCCCTTGGAAAACTGTCCTTCAGTCCATATGATAGAGATCAAACCCTAGAGGTTTGATCCATGAACCTTAAACTAATTTTCTGAGCATATTAAAGAGGTCTACATCCACACATGTGACAGGTACATTCGTCATTGGCCAGGAGGTAAGCTAAAGTTTGTTTTAGCACTCAGAAATTTTATTTATGTTCAGAATTTAATTCAGATCTGTTTGTCTTTTCTTAAATGTGTTGATCTAGTGAACAGAATTTAAAAACATAACTGTTTTCTCTATTTTTCCCTAAATCTAACATTATCCATAATTTTTGACTTAGTGGAAGAAAGAGGTGGGTGCTTATGCTAATAATATATAACAAAAGAAAGAAGATATATTCATTAAAGATCCACTTCAATTATCATCAAAATCTAAAATACAATTATCATAAATGAGAATGAACAACCTAGATGGCGGATGATTTTATAAATAATGACTAAGGCCACTTCATAGATGACGGATGATTTTATAAATAATGACTAAGGCCACCACAGGTTGTTAGATTCAAAAGCTGATCCAGATACTCAAACTGGTCGCTGAGACCTGCGAAGCCCGGGTAATCTCATTTTCCGGACGATCAATTCCCCTTTGGAGTTAAATATGTACACATTTATTTTCCAATCAATTATCATTATCAACCCACTGCTGTTCACCGTCACTTTGGGAAATGACGGTGAACAAAAGACCCGATTCAGAATATCTTAAAAATATATTTTTTTCATTAAAATTTAAATATTTTATGTATTTTTTTAAAAACTGGTTCCGGTTCCGGTTCAGGTTGGACCCTTGACCGGTTCCGACTTTTAAAACTATGGTTGTCTCTAATTCTCATGTCAATGCTACTATTGACATCGTAGCTCACCTTAAGCTTGTTCTTTATTTCCTTTGCATCTCTTGATCATATTTAAGTCTCAACAATAAGTTTGCTTCCACGGATAATCTGATCCTTTTCTGACAACACTTAATCATCTTGCTCCCCACAAACTCGAATCCTTTTCTTTTGTAGTCTCATACACTCATTATACATCAATCAACAATTTAAATCTTTGAATTCTCATTGTTGAGCTTCTCCCTACTAGAATGGCACATTCTCCCTTGTTAATTTACCCAAGAGGTAACTAATCTCAACAAATTTTTTATGGAACATTCTATAATCCAAATTTCATGTCTCAAATGTCCAAAAATGCTCTAACAAAATTCACATTTCTAAAATATTTGGACATAAATAAAATATTTCAATGTCCAGCTTAAGTAAAATATTTCAATATCAACTTTATATATATATATATATATATATATATATAAAGCAATTGAAACTAAAAAAATTCTTATGGTTAAACATTTCAATGGTGTGTTAATTTTCTAAAGCTCAGATCCGATTTCTACTTCTAATAAAAATTTACTTTCAGATGCATGCATGCACAGAAACCAATGCATGCACGGAAAACAAGAAAATTCCAAATCTGATTTGTTTTTATGAACAGAAATACACTGAGCTTAATAAGATGCATGCACAGCGGAAACTAAGAAACCAATCACACCATTTGACACAATAAATTTTTGGGTAAACTGCCCCTGGAAAAACCCCGAAGGGAAAACCAGCAAATGAGAGATTTTTATTGATTTCCGAGCCCACAGAGAAATCTGAAAATTACAGCAGAAAAATGCAGCAATAAATGAACCTGTACGCTGCCTTGGAATTTGTGCCAAGACCATGCAGCACTTTCCAGCAGCTGTATGATCTGTATTCTGCCTTGAAATCGTGCCAACACCTTCTACATGTTGTACAGCCTGCATGCAATGTCCAGCGTTGCCTTGGAACTCGTGCAGCCAGCAACATGTATGCCCTTCCTTGGGAAACGTCCCCACACTGCTTGCTGAACTCGGCTGTAAAGATGGGTTGCCTAGGGAAGTGCGCCCACCTTGGGAAAGTGCCAATGCCTTGGGAAATGCACCCAAGCTGCTGCATGCAAATTTTCCTCTCTTCCTCTTCTCCTCAGCTTTCTCTCTCACCTGTCACAATAATGAGTCGATTTCATTTTTTTCGGCTTCTTTTACCCCCATATCTCCAACCTCGTAATCATCACCTCTATCGACGGACGAGATCAATCTAGATCTACAGTCACGAAATAATCTAAAGTTCACTTAATTTTTTCTTATGAACTTTAGCTAAGCCAATATTAATTAATAATTAATTAATGTGTTTTTCAGAAAAAGTCACTTTATAAAAACAAAGTAAGCCTAAGAAAGTTTCCGGACAACTTCTGCATGCTTCGACTCTAAGCTAATGGAGAAGTACCTGTCTGAGCTACCACAATTTAACACTCCCTCTTAGCGAGGAAGGTGTTCTGCACCATCCCCAACTTATCTCTGAAGAACACAACATTCCCCTTAATCAAAGATTTCATGAGGATGTCCACAACCTGCTCATCTGTAGGAATGTACTAAAGCTTCACAGCTCCTCTCTGAACATAGTCCTGGATGAAGTGATACATGATCTCTATATGCTTCAACCTATCATGGAACACTGGATTCTCCAAGAGTTTAATGCAACTCTGATTATCACAGTGAATGACGGTCGGTCGCAACTTCTGACCAAATAATCCAATGAGTAACTTGTGAAGCCATATGGCCTCACAACTCGTCTGACTAGCTGCCATATACTCTGCCTCTGCAGAGCTCAATGCCACTAATTTTTGCTTCCTGCTGAACCAAGACACAATTGTCGATCCCAAGCTGAAGCAGCACCCTGAGGTGATTTCCTGTCAACTGCATTGCATGCCCAGTCTAAGTCTGTATAACCCATCAATCTGACTCCATACCCCTGAACATAGCTCAGCCCATAAACTACCGTACCTCGTAGGTACCTGAGCACATGTTTTGTTGCCACCCAATGCACCCTCCTTAGCTCAACCATGAACTGGCTACGGGTGTTGACAGCAAAACAGAGATTTGGTCTAGTGTTGACCAGATACATCAAAGAACCAATCAATTGTCGATACAAGGTGGGATCAACAACTCAGACTCAAAAGCATCCAGCTTCTTCAAGTTGGATGTCATAGGCATAGACATAGGCCTGCAATGCATCATCTCAAATCTCCTCAATATATCCACTGCATAGTTTCCCTCTCCAAGGAAAATCTAACATGTCCTCTACCACACCTCCAATCCCAGAAAATAATGCATCAACCCGATGTCCTTGATTTCGAACTCCAAAGCAAGATCTCACTTGCATCCCTCGATGAGTTTCTCTAACCCAGTAAGAAATAGATCATCCACGTACAAGACAAGAATGAGAGGATCCTCACCAACCACAATGTAGTAAAGGTTGGGGTCTGTCTCACTCTTCTCAAATCCCATCTGCTACAAGTAGTTATCGATCCTTGAATACCAAGCTCTGGGAGCTTGCTTGAGCCTGTATAATGCTTTCTTCAACCTGCATACATGGGACTCTCTCCCATGCACCTCAAAGTCCTGAGGTTGCTCGATGTACACCTCCTCTTCTATGATCCCATTCAGAAATGTGATCTTTACTTCCATATGATGTATCCCCCAACCCATATCTGCTACAATGGAAATGATTGCCCTGATAGAAGTGTACCTTGCAACTAGTGCGAAGGTCTCCTCATAATCAACTCCCTCTATCTGTGAGAACCCTTTCACCACAAACCTCGCTTTGTATTTCTCCACACTACCATCTATCGCATGCTTGACCTCAAAGATCCACTTCGAACTAACCACAGATTTCCCCTCCAATCTCAGCACTATATCCCATACATCATTATTCGTGATGGAGAAATACTCCTCCACCATGGCATCCCGCCACACCTGTCGCTTTGAAGCCTCTTCCAAGCTGGAAGGCTCGGGATCAATAGTGTCGCACATGAGTGCCATGTAACTGGAATACTTCTACTGTGGCCTGCTCTCCCTTAAAGATCCCTTGGGTGTTGCATCTTTCAAGGTCTCTTGAAGCCATCTTGGCCTCTTCTTCCCTAAAGTGGTAGTGGCCTCCTGTGTGGAAGGATCCTCCTGCTCCTCCTGATCTGAAGACTGAGGATTTGAAACCTGTGTTGTAAATATCTCCTGAATCTTCAGAGCCTCTTGCTCCTTTGTCTCTACTGGAGGTGAATCATGTGACCTCCTAAGGGCCCTATCCTCCTCGAACTTCACATCCCACCTCACAACCGTTTTGCCTTAGTGTTAATAACCTAATGCAAGTTATCTTCTTGCACCGACAAGTCTTCTAGGGTTAATAACCAACTCATTAGGGTTTCTTCTTGCTTCCCGGAATATCCTATTCTCGTCAGGTTTACACGTGGAGGTAAATACCTCCCGCAGCTACCATAATATCAACACTCTCTCCTAGCTAGGGAGGTATTACAGGTAATGGTCTTGAGCACAAACATACCATTCACTCGGTAGCATAAATATAGTTGTATAGACTGTCTCATGACTATGTCATGAGCACTATCAATGTCATCAACTGCATCATCTCTCGGAACCATACTCTATCTGAGTAGTCAGACATGATACTCACTCCACAGAGTGATACAAGAGCCAGTCTTCTAATCTAGAAGAGTAAATGTTCTGAACCATTCTTTGTCTGGGAAATCTCAATTCATCATTCATTTGGCTAATAATTATTTTCAACATTGTCGATAGTCTTCAAGGCAATCGGAACAATATCATTCAATAGAACACAATTGTGTCTATCCATAGTAGTACACAACTACCATCCAATGGTACACTACCACACCAAGTACCACACAGATACTTAATCAAATAGTGGAACACATCCACCACAGTAGTATACATCTACTGTCTAGACACATACGGTCTTCATAATAATCATCTGATATCAACCTGCATAGAAACAATGTTATGACATAAACTAAATCATCTGGGCCATTCTTCCACTCACATCTGTGAGATCTTGGAAGAGCATCTACCCTCAGAAGGTAAAACATCAATGATGAGCTATCTGGACCATTCTTCTCAAGCAAGGAAGAGTAACTGTCCTGATTTCTGAGCCTGGACCATTCCCCACCCTGGGCCATTCCTCCGACACTAAACAAAGTGTAACCTGGAGAGAATGAGATTTCCCTGAGGAATGTTTATCCCTAATTGTTGAACCTGGACCATTCCCCACCTTGGGCATTCCTCCAGCACTAAACAAAGAGCAAGCTGGAGAGAATGAATCCGCCTTAAGGAATGACTATCCGGACCATTTCCCATGTTAACCACAAGAGGAAATGTTTGTCCTGCACCAACCTCCAAAACGGACCATTCCTCATGTTAACCACAATGAGAAATCGTTGTCCGGCGAGGCGGGCCAGTCTTCTTGAGTAACCCTCAAGAAGAGAGACTGCCCTAGACCACTCCCCATGTTAACCACAATGGGAAGTCGT
>SNQJ01S0023394.1:82060-95768 GCA_010110895.2 Picea sitchensis
ACTAAGAAGGTCATAATGGGCATATTACTTGGAGAAACCTCTTAGTGTAATAGCTCATCGGAATCGGGAGGAAGAGCATTACAGGAGAAGATGATGAGAAGTGACTTTCAGTGGCCGGAGAAGCCATCAGGATGGATAAATCACTTTTTAGAGGCAAAATGGTTAATTAATTAGTTAATTAAGTGATTAAATTAAGGAAAGTAAAAGTCACTTTGAGGGAAAAGGTCAACAACAAATTAGGGTTTCGGGAAGCTATAAAGGAAGAGTAAAGCAACCTAATTCATTATGCATTGTTATGATTTGATGTTGAGAGTTCCCAGAGGAGGAAGAGAGTCGACCTAGATGTTTTGTGGATTTCTAGAGGAAACCACCACCATTGATCAGTTTCGGTTTTGAGAGACACACCCTAGCCCATCAGAGATACCATCTAGTTATTTCACCGAGCTACTCAAAAGTATCCAGTACAGAGAGGGCGCAAGCTAGATTGAGGGTTTGTGGAGTTGCACAAGGTCTAAGCTCAGATTGCAATTTCCCTCCGACCCAATGGAGATCCAGCCAGGGCGCTTCTATTGAGCCATTTATCATCAGATTCTGACGGTGGAATCTTGCAAAGCCATCATCCAGACATTTAGGGTGCAGCTCCTCCGGCAGTACATTTGGGGTTGCAGACGAAGCATCAAGACAGATCCGGGGAAACCCTTTCGACCCAGTTCCGCATTTGGCGAGACGATCGTTTTGAGCCCTATAGCAGTTGATTCCGTCGGTGGAATCATTTGGGGCGCATCCAGTGTCCTAGGAGGTGTGCAAACCCCCCAGGGGTCCGGATCCAGTACCTTAGAGGCCAGATCTGATATCCGACACTCATCCATTAGTCTAGAGGCCAGGGCGCTTCTATTGGAGCAGTTTCCGGCACATTCCGACGGTCTATCCTTCCGGACGAGTTTTCCAGCTGGTAGCGGTTACCGTATTTCTCCGGAGTCGCATATTTCTGTCGATCTATCCGTGCATGCATCAGATGTGCATTCATCTTCTGATCACGGGTATTTTTATGCTATTTGATTGTATTCCAATGACGATCCATGGGATCTAGTTGACGATTATACTCTATATTTCCAGTGTTTTATTGTATTTCCATGCTTGAGTCGCATTATATATGTTATTGGGCAGTTGATGTTCTTTACTTCCGCATGCATCCTTTATATACTATTTAAACCATAAATACGCAACATGCACATGCAATGGCCAACATGCACCTGAAATAACCAACATGCACATGCAATAACCATAAAGATCTCAAACACACAACTGAAACGCATCCAGAAACCCCCAGTGTATCAGATCTGTAAGACAAAACATTGGATCAGTAGCAAATATCTTGATCAGCGGGATCAGGGATATTTCATATAGCTTCCCCTGCCTGATCCCAATCACCTTCGCTATCCTGGAACTGGATCCTCTAGGATGAATGAGTATCTTTCCATCACGAAAAACAATCTCATACCCACTATCCTCTATGGTTGAAATTAAGATCAGGTTCTTTGCCAACCACGGAACATACAGCCACTTCTTCACTCTCATCAGCCACTGAGACTCCCTCTAAAACGTGATTGTTCCTCGACCAACTACTTTGACCATGGAGTCATCGCCAAGCTTGATCTCAAGATCTACATTACCCTCTGATAGATCTATGAAGTACTCTCATACTCCCGTCATATGACTGGAATCACCACTATCAATGTACCACACACCAATGGGTACTGCTTTCAAAGAGGGGCTTGCCGCTAATGAGAACTCTTTCTCAAACTTGGTGGAAAAATCATCCACCTATGTTGAAGCTGCAACCTTTGGCTTCCCCTTCTTCTTATTATTTGGACACTAACTAGCATAGTGCCCTGTTTCGTGACATGCAAAGCATTTCACTTTGCTCATGTCTCTCTTCTTCTCACCCTTTGAGGTAGCCCCACCACTGGAGCCTTTCTTGGCCTTGCTTTCTCCCTTTCCTGTAAGAGCAACATTCTCCTCATCATCACCCTGCTATTGTCCCGCATGGTTAGATCCCACTCTCATCTCCTCTTGTGTGAAATCATCCCATAATCTTTACCAGTCGGGAAGTTTCTCTCTGGCAACAATTCCACGGACAAAAGCATCTCGTGGTTTAGAAAAACCTTTCAAGGTTGTTCTAACCAATTCTTGATCCTCAACCTTTTCTCGAACAGCACCCAACTCATCACGGATCTGAGTGATTTTGGTGAGACAGAATGTAACTGTATCAGATCTGGACATCTTCAAGCTGTGAAGCTTCTCTCGTAACACCATCTTCCTGTTTTGGTTGCTACTTAGATAAAGCTTCGTCAAGGATGCCCACATCATGTAAGCATGCGTCTTCCTAGTCACAAGCGGGATGATATGATCCTCACAACATCTAAGATGATTCTTTTGGCCTTCACATTTTTCTTGTTGTAAGCGGCGAAAAGCACTGCATCAGTAAGAATAGTCTGGGTCTTCTCAACAATATCCCTGAACTCACTTTCCTCTAACAGCAATGCAATCCTTTCTTTCCAGGGGCTGAAGTTTGATGCCCCTTCCAACCGATCCTCGAATCTTAGACCAGTAGCCATCTTCCATGTCCAACTAATACACTGCACCCACAACCTCTTGGTGAAAATAAACCTGCAAAACTCTGCAAATCCCTGTGCCAAAGTCTTTGGTTTCTTTCAGAGACAAATTTTTGGTACCGTGTTAATTTTCTAAAGCTCAGATCTGATTTCTACTTCCAATAAAAATTAACTTTCGGATGCAAGCATGCACGGAAAACAAGAAAATTCCAAATCTAATTTATTTTGATAAACAGAAATACATTGAACTTAATAACATGCATGCACAGTGGAAATTAAGAAACCAATTACACCATTTGACATATTAAATTTTTTGGTAAACTACCCCTGGAAAACCCCTGAAGGGAAAACCAGAAAATGAGAGATTTTTATTGATCTCCGAGCCCACAAAGAAATCTGAAAATTACAGCAGAAAATTGCATCAATAAATGAACATGTACGCTGCCTTGGAATTCGTGCCAAGACCATGCATTACTTTCCAGCAGTTGTACGGCCTGTATGCTGCCTTGCAAATCATGCCAACACCTTCTAAATGTTGTACGGCCTGCGTGCAATGTTTAGGGCTGCCTTGGAACTCGTGCAGCCAGCCACACATGAATCCTGCCTTGGGAAGCATGCCCACACTGCTTGTGGAACTATGTTGTAACTTGTACATATGGGATGCCTAGAGAAGTGTGCTCTCCTTGGGAAATGCGCCCAAGCTGCTACATGCAAATTTTCCTCTCTTCCTCTTCTCCTCGGCTCTCTCTCTCACCCGTCAAAATAACGAGTCGATTTCACATTTTCCGACTTCTTTTACCCCCATATCTCCAACCTTGTAATCATCACCTCGATCTACGGTCAGGATATAATCTAAAGTTCACTTAAATTTTTCTTATGAACTTTAGCTACGCTAACATTAATTAATGTGCTTTTGAGAAAAAGTCACTTTATAAAAATAAAGTAAGCCTGAGAAAGTTTCCGGACGACTTCTACATGCTTTGACTCTGAGCCATTGCAGAAGCACCAGTCCAAGCTACCACAATTTAACAGTGTGTTGCTCAGTATGAAGGAGGTGTAATTTCTTTCGTGCTCAACATGGAGTTGACACGTGGCTATATATATATATAATAAGAACCAGCATAAATCCATCTTAACTCTAGATCTATCATGTGTAGAGAGGGATGAATTCCCTCGAGGTGAAAAAAAAATTTAGAATGAAAAAACTTGAGCAAGGGTTTGCACCTCGAGGGGTTTGATCCCTCTCAGTGCATGATAGATCCGGAGTTAAGATGGATCTACGTTGGTGGTAACCCATTCAAAGTGTGGAGGAGTGTCCCACTTATAATGAAGTTTCATCCAAATTTTGCAGTCTTTGAGGACTATCTAATTTAGAGTGGTTATAACCACTTTTTCACACTAATTCATGAGATCCAGGATTCAAGGGTTTGTTTGATGCTTTTGGTTGAAGACAAAGACTCGAATTGACTATGAAGCTTCCCACTTACTATTCTAAAAAAGGGTTGTTCTAAGTTTATTGTCCTAGGATAATGATACAGCTAGCAAATCCATCTTGTTTGACAAGGTCAATAGCCATCCTTAAGTGGACGTTCCAGCTTTATTGGAGTTGGTTATTAATTGGATGAAAAGTGCCCCTCTATTTATGGATAGTTGTTCATTATTTTATTATTCCTTGGAGCAACAAATGGATCTGAAAACCACTTATTGTTATTTTATTGCAAGTGGTTGAAGAGGTCAAAGAGTGGCAATTATTATATCCCTCAAAGAAATCAATTTGGGGGTTACTATTTTTTGGGATGGTGGTTATTATTTAAACATATTTTGCCTTATGAATTAACGGAGCACTCCCTCAAAGGGAGGATCTATGCACACCTTCTGGAATATCTTGATGAATCATTCCATAGAAAGAAGAATGACCAGCTTGGAGGGTTTTGTTGACTTCTTCTCATATTATTTTATTCTTATTCCTTGAGTAGACATGGATCTACAATGTGGTTGAAAATTTTATTCTTATTTTTTCGAGACATCTATGGATCTAGAGAAGAATATTATTATTCTATCGTAAGGAGATGGAGCTAGAACTCTATTTAAAGAGTAGTTCTTTCCATTTTAGCGATGCTTGGATTTGGGGATTTTCCCCTTGATCTTTGTTGAAGATCTTGAAGGCGATGCAAGTTAGAGGTTTCTATTATTGTGGCATATTCGCTTGGGTTTAATTGCTACAGACTATGGCTGGAAATATTTACATCAAATGTATGTGGATGGGCTGAAATATATGTAACTTTGTTCCTCAGTAAGAAGATTGTGCCTTTGTTAAGAAGATATAAATGGTGGTTTATTCCCCTTTCATATGTCTTTGTATTTATTATTGGAGATGCTATTGTGTATCTTTTCATCTTAATCAAGAGTTGGATGCCATTCACATTCCCCTTTCTTCTGAGGTTTATCATGAGTTCACTATGAGTAGTATATTTTCACTTTCAGGCCAACATGTCAGGAGGCTTGCATTTGCAAGCACTTATTTTTCACAAAAATAGCATCGTACTCTCTATTGCTGCAAAGATAAGAAAGCTGTGTACAATAAAAATAATAGGCATACCTGAAACCGATTCCAAAGCTAAATCTAAGCATTCCACACCAGCCGCAACTATCCTGCCCACTCTTCCACCATATGGACTTCCAGTGTGAAGTTCAGAAACATTATTGTGGCCTGCCCAAACTCCTGCTAGGGCTCTCTCTATGGACTGCAATGCCAGAAATAGATGCAATTCTAAGGGCTTCCTAACTAGCATTGCAAAGGAGCTTCGGACAGCAGCTTTTAAGTCTTTGAGACTATCACTATCCATCTTGGAAAATGATGATTTGTCGTGCACTGTGCTTTCACAGGGAGAGAGATTATCATTGATGCAATAAACTTCATGGGAAATTGAACTTTTATTTTCTCCAGAGGGAAGAAAGCAAAAAGTTGCCATTGCTTCCAAGTGTAGATTAATCAGCTTGACATAGACTATGCGAGGGACAACTTGATTCATATAAGGTATATAACTGCCAATGCATTCCAAGAATCTCACAATGCCAACCAGCCAATCTAGTGAAACTACACGACAATGCCTCATCATTGTCGTTGCCTCCAGTATTAACCAATGAGCTGCTTCTAACTGCAAATTCATGAATGCCAGTGACATTGATAGACTATTTGGTGCTGACATTATAACCTTGGGAGAAGATGACAGATGCTTTAGCTTCACAACACCTGCCAATGCCAGGAAGAGTTCTCCAAGTAAAGTCGCTTGATCTGGCTTTTCTCCTTTCAACAACTTTTCTAAGAAGGACTTGTTCAAATCTGGTATTTCAGCAAGGTCTGAGCACTGCTCATTGCCCTTAAAAACATGCAGGTCTGTGTCATTTTGAAGGAATTGCGACTTAGGCTCCAGAAAATCACCATTGTCAATAACACCATCATCTTCGTCGTCATCAGTTATATCCATGTGATCATCTAAGTTAGTGTGTTCCTCTTCATTCTTCTCTTCTTCTGTTTCACTATCCTGCTCTTGCCCAAATTCAATTTCCATCTCTTTTGCTATACCATAATCTGTTAGGAGTTCTGCATCTGTATCCTGTTTAGATGTGGTATTGTTTCTTTGATGACTAGTAACATCCCTTTCAACAGTAACTGCCTCATCCAAGATATCACCTACAAGAAACTTGTTAATGCACAAGTTAATGAAATACACAAAACCTTCAAGAGAGGGCTCCCATTTAACAAGAAGATCATGTTTCCATTTCAATGATCCTGTTTTGTCGTTGCGGCATTGCTGATCAAGATTCTCTAAGGCAGACACTAACCCCCATATGATGCTTTTTATAGCACCTGTCAATGCAATAACTCCAACCCATGATCCACAATAAGGCTTACATGCATCTAAAACCTGTGTCACATAGCTCATCCCTTCAAAATTGCTTGTTAAGGTGCTAATTGACTGATTTGAACAGGTATCTGTCTCAAAGCTGCTTTGTTTCAAATAACCAACTGTATTTCTCACTTCAAAACTCAAAGTCTTGCCTAGAGCATCAATCAGTGTTTGAACATCCACATGCTCCTTTTTTTGGGAAATGGTAACTGTGTTGGAGTTTTGAGAAGTATTGCTGGATCTGACAACCCTGCATGTATCTGAAGTGCATTGAACATCACAAATTAGAGATCTTGCAGCTATATTAAAGAAGTCTTCACAGATTACCATGAGTGTCCCAGAAGTATGATCAAGTATGGAAAATATAAGATGTTTCCCAGGATTCACATCCCCTGTCAAATCGTCTTTCAAGGAAGGCTGCCACAGAGCACACTCGGAAAAGCATTGAGCAACAACATCTATAGACCTTAGTAGCCACATGCAAGAAGAGGAGCTTTCAAAAAGTATAGGCAATAAAGATCTTCTAACTTGAAATTCATCTTCATTGTATGACAACATGATTGATTTCAGTGCTCTCCGACATGCCAAAAGCAAATCAAGGAATTCTGTCGGATGACAGATACCAACACATTTCTGTATTGCCAATGGATCATGGCATGACACTTGTTTAACCTTCAGGAAAGTGATCACCAGAAACCTGGCAATATAGAAGCAAATAAAATCAGAAAGCTAAATTATTTATTAGAAAACCCAAATCTGCATTTGATTTAAAAGATACATGATTTGCAAGTAAATAGAGAAGAGACCATAAATTCTAAAAGTTGAATCAAATTCACCATTCGTCTGATGAGTAAAAAAAATCATAAGAAGCAACAAGCTACAAAAGGATCATTTCATCACCAAATAAGCAATTGCATTGCATACGCTGAAACACATTAAGGAGATGAACTCAATGTTGGGTTGTTATATTCTTTGCAGCGAAAGTCTAGTCGAGGTGGATCAACTGGAAGTGAAAGTCGAAGGTCGAGGTGGATCAACGAGGCAGAATTGAAGTCGAAGTAATCGACAGCAAGTCGAAGAGGTCAATCGACAAGAGGTCGACAGCAGGTCGTGTGGCAACTGGCTGAAGACCGAATGAAAGTCAACTAATAATTCGACTGGAAGTCAACTGTAACAAAATCCCAAGATTCACAGGATTTGTAGCCAATGATCTGCGTGGATCTGTAACTGTTTTTGGGCGCCTTTCTTTAGGGTTTTTCCTACTGTAAAGCCTATAAATAAGGCGTGTTGTAATACTGTATATAGTAGTTTGTTATGTTCTAATGATCTTCATGCTAATCTTTAGCAAAAAGTTGTTGGTCATGTAGATGAAATCCGAATTGGCTACAAGGTTGTCCTTGTGTAATGCAAGAAGGTATGATGTCAATTGTCTTAGGTGTGGACCAAGGTCAGGCATGTAACCTTTTATTCTGAATGAATTAGACAACAAGAGAGCAAGACGCTCAAGGAATGTTGGTTTTCCCATTTGGGTTTTCAAGTTAAAATCTCTGTGTACTGTGTGTTTGCTTTGTCATTTGTTTTCTAGCTTAAATCTTTCTTCCTCTCTTATGTTAGGTTTAGCGTGGAAGTATAAATTCCTAACATATGGTATCAAAGCTTCGTTTAACAACCTTGGATCTGAGCTAAACCCTAGGTCCAATAAGAGTCGTAAGTCATAGATCTTTAAAGTTCTACTTAAAAGAATGGCAAGTAGCTCGCGAATAGAGATCGAAAAATTCAATGGCCAGAATTTTGAGCTTTGGAAGGTTAAAATTGATGATTTCCTTGTAGATCGAGAACAATGGGCAGCAATCCATCTAGGTACCATTCCGACAGGTATGTCGAGGGAAAAATGGGAGAAACTCGAGAGAAGGGCAAGGAGTACGATTCGACTTTGTCTTGCAAATTCGGTGCTACTAATGTCTCGGGTGAAGACTCGACCAAGAAACTGTGGGACAAGTTGGGAAGCTTGTACCAATTGAAATCCCTGGTAAATAAATTATTCCTTAGAAAGAAACTTTATCTTCTAAGGATGAGTGAGGGAAATTCGGTAACTAAGAATTTAAATGTGTTTAATACCATAATAAGCTAGTTATCTTCTGTGGATATTAAAATCACTAAGGAGGAGAAATGTATTGTCCTATTATGTTCTTTGTCAAACTCCTGGGATAGCTTAGTCGTGGCTATAGGGAGTAATTCAACCAAATTAGCGCAAGAAGAAGAATTGCATCTCTACTATCAGAAGAAATGAGAAGGAAGAACATGGAAGGATTGACCAAAGATGCTTTAATGGTGAGAGATAGACCAATTGACAAAGATAAAAGCAAAATTCCAGTACAAAGTCTAAGTCAAAGGGTAGATCTAAATCCCCTGTTCAGTCGACGAGAAGGTGCTAGAAATGCGGTAAAGTTGGGCATTATAAAAAGGACTGCAAGTCGAAGGCAATGGAGGTCAGTACAGAATCCGATGAGAAACAATCGACTGAAAGAAAGACTAGTCCAGACAAAGGACGCAATGTGTATCTGGCGTCAACCAGTACAAAGTCAAATCAAGATGTTTGGTTGATCGACTTAGGAGCAACCTATCATATGATACCACATAGAGAATGATTCTGTGATTATGAACGATATGAGGGAGGAGATGTTTTCTTGGGGGACTACTCGACAACCAAAATTGTCGGACAGGGAAGAGTCCAACTAATACTGTAAGATGGGAGGAGTAAAACCCTTCCAGGTGTGCTACATATTCTGGGTTTGACAAGAAAACTGATATCTGTCAGCAAGATGAGTGATGCAGGAGTACACACTCTATTTCAAAAGGATATGTGCAAAATGGTCAGTGGTGTGATGGTCTTAATGAAAGGAGTTTGGATTGAAACCCTATACAAGCTATTAGGGAATGTTCACTCGATTGGATGCAATAGTATTGTTGTTCCTAAAGTCAACTCGACTCCGGCTGAGTCGATTCAAACCGACTCGACAAGTCTTCGTCAAGTTGACCCGACCATGCTATGGCACCAGAAGATGGAACACGTTGGAGAAAAAGGACTTCGAGCTATGCATAACAAAGGTATGGTCGAAGATTTTCCTGAATGTAATTTAGAAATCAATTTTTGTGAACATTGTATATATAGAAAACAAAGTCAGGTGAGGTACCCATCTAGAGCAACAAGGGAAAAGGAGATTCTAGAATTGGTTCATAGTGTGATGTGTTTGGCCCTGTTTCAGTGCCTTCACTCGGTGGATCCATGTATTATGTCTCCTTCATAGATGATTTTTCCAAGAAGACATGCATATATTTCCCAAGGAAGAAATCAAAGGTTTTCGAGAAATTTAAATATTTTAAGTCGCTTGTGGAAATCCAGACAAATAAGAAGATTAAGGTGTTGAGAACTAACAATGGTGATGAATTATGTGGAAAGGATTTTGAACAGTTCTACAAGCAGTGTGGCATAGCACACCAAAATACCACACCATATACCCCACAGCAAAATGGAGTTGCTGAAAGAATGAACAGAACATTGATGGACAAAGCAAGAAGCATGCTTAGTGGTGTTGGGCTCGCACAAGAATTATGGGCAGAGACAGTTGACACTGCAAAATATATGGTGAATATGTCTCTTTCGTCGACGCTAGTCGACTTGATTCCACATGAGGTATGTTCTGGTAAGAAAGAAGCCTTCGCTTTCACATCTCAAAGTATTCGGCTGTGATGCATTTACCCAACAATCAAAAATTTTATGCCAATAATTTAACAACTCAAAATTAATCTATTGTTGATATAAATTATGTAAACTATGCGGAAAAATTACAGCTGAGCTTTAACCATTAAAATGCACAGCGGAATCATAAAAAGTACACATTTGAACACAGATATTTCCGGGCAATGCCCTTGGAAAAACCGGTAAGTGAGGATTTTGTTGGCTTTAGAAGAAGAAAAAATTACAACAGCTAATTCAGAAATTTCTTCCATCCCAACAAAAGCAGACTGCTTTTTCGACCCTGCTTTTTGACTGCTTTTTTGGCCCCACTTTTTCAACTCGGCTTTTTCAGCCCTAAAAATGGGTCCTGCTTTTTCGGCCTAGCTTTTTCGGCCCTAGAAAATCGGTCCTGCTTTTTCGACCCAACTTTTTTGTCTGCTTTTCAACCTTGCTTTTTTGGCCGAACTTTTTCCAACCCAACGTTTTTTTGCCGAGCCTTTTCGGGCCAAAAAAATCGGTCCTGCTTTTTTGGCCCCGAAAAACGGCCTTTCCTCCAGCTATAAATTTGCCCTCTTCCTCTTAGCTCAATGTGTCTCTCACACCCTCACCATCTTTGTGAGTCTCTCACATTGTGTATGTGACTCTCTCACCTCCTCACACAATGTGTGACACAAGTACATGAGAAAGACTCCCTCTTGCTCCTATGCACTCATTGTGTGCCTCTCACTCTCCTTAGATCTGCTTTTATAATCTCCTAATGATTAAAACCTGATCTCCAAAGTGATCAACGATCAAGATCTGATCTTGATATCTTGAGATCAACGGTTGCGACTTAATCTCTCGTTCAGATGACTTAAATCACTTATGTCACTCAACTTTATAAAAAGTCACTTTACTCATTAAATAAAAGCCACTTAAACAATAAAGTTGATATCTAGAGAGTGTTGCTCGGACACTTCCACATGCTAGGCACCGTCGATGCGGAAGTACATGTCCAAGCTACCTCAAAAACTAACACTCCCTCTTAGCGAGGAAGGTGTTTTTGGAAGAACCTCCTCCTGGATCAATCTCTGACCCCATCAAATCTGTTGTTGTTGTAGTTGCTCCCTCCGAACTGGAAGACCCTCTTGCTACCTCTATTGCACTCTGATCTGATCTACGATCCAAGATCCCCTTGGACCCCACTACAGGCTATCCCAGCGCCTTGTACATCATACCCTCCCTGATGCCAAGCTTCACTGTTGCATCCTGGGTATCTTCTCCCTCTAAACATGAGTACATGTCCATCCTCGAACATAACTACATACCCCATGTCCTCCAAGGTTGATATTGATAGCAAATTCAGCCCTGTGACATGCATCACTCATGCCACCTCCAGAGAAACTCCTAACTCTAGTTGGAATCTAACACATCCAATCCCCTTCATTGCATACCTGGTGCGCGCCCCACTCTTCACATGGCAGTTTGAGCCTGTCTCTGAAACACTAAGGAACACCGACCTTATTCACGTCATATGGAGAGATGACCCACTGTCCACGAACCATGCCCCATTGTCCTCCAACTCAGCCAATCTGTTGTTGCTAGAAAGAGTGGCCACTAGAGAAAATTCATCATCGAATTTCTCTGCAAACGCATCCATCTCAGTAGATGTTGTGGATTCTACCTCCGACTCCTTCTTCTTCTTCTTCTTGGGACACTGGCTAGCATAGTGGTCAGTCTTGTGACCCTCAAAGCATCTCACTTTGCTCATGTCCTTTCCATCTCCCCTTCATTTTTCCAAGCAAAACTCCTACAATCCCTACAAATCCTTGTGCCAAAGCCTTCAGTACCACTCTTCAGAGTCTCAGCTCTGATACCATGTTAAATTTTTTGAAACCCAACAATCAAAAATTTTATGCCAATAATTTAACAACTCATAATTTAATCTACTACTGATATAAATTCTGTAAACTATTCGGAAAATTTACAACTGAGTTTTAACCATTAAAATGCACAGCAGAATCATAAACAACACACAAATTTGAACACAGATATTTCTGGGCAATGCCCCTGGAAAAACCCTAAAGGGAAAACTAGTAAGTGAGAGGATTTTGTTGGCTTCAGAAGAAGAAAAAATTACAGCGACTAATTCAAAAATTTATTATAGCCCAGCAAAAGTGGCCTGTTTTTTCGGCCCTACTTTTCGACTACTTCTTTGGCCCCGCTTTTTCGGCCCTGCTTTTCGACTACTTCTTTGGCCCTGCTTTTCCGACCCTAAAAATCGGTCCACCTTTTTCGACTCTAAAATATAGGTCTTGTTTTTTCACCCTGCTTTTTCATCTACTTTTTTCAAACCTGCTTTTTCAACCCAGCTTTTTCCGGCCCTGCTTTTTTTGCCTTGCTTTTTTGGCCCAAAAAAATCGATCCTTCTTTTTCGGCCCCGAAAAATTGACCTTTCCTCCAGCTGCAAATTCCCCCTCTTCCTCAGCCAAATCACTCTCTTCCTCTCAGCTCAATGTGTCTCTCACACTCGCTGTGAGTCTCTCACATTGTGTATGTGACTCTCTCACCTCCTCACACAATGTGTGACACAAGTAAATGAGCAAGACTCCCTCTTGCTCCTATGCACCCATTGTGTGCCTCTCACTCTCCTTAGATCTACTTTTATAATCTCCTAATCACTAAAACCTATCTCCAAAGTGATCAACAATCAAGATCTGATCTTGATCTCTTGAGATCAACGGTTGTGACTTAATCTCTCGTTCAGATGACTTGAATCACTTAAGTCACTCAACTTTATAAAAAGTCACTTTAGTCATTAAATAAAAGCCACTTAAACAATAAAGTTGATATCTAGAGAATGTTGCTCAAACACTTCCACATGCTAGGCACCGCCAATGCAGAAGTACCTGTCTAAGCTACCTCTAAAACTAACACATGTTGCCAAGGAAAAGAGGAGCAAGCTAGACAAGAAGACAGTCAAATGCATTTTCATTGGATACAAAGAAGGAACGAAAGGATATAAGTTTGGGGATCCTGCATCAAGGAAAACAGTGTACAGTCAAGATGTGGTCTTCAAAGAAGTCAAAAGAAAGTCTGAGTCTGAAGTGGTTCAAACAAAGTATAATCCAAAGAAGGTGAGGTTTGAACTGAGGAACGAAGAAGAAGATGACTCAGATGAGTCGACTAAATCAGATGAAGAGGCAGAATAACTGACCCATGTCATAAGAAGGTCTGAACGAGTAAGAAAACTAGTCAAAAGGTATAGTCCACCCGACTTTTGTTCCGCTTTTGCGTTAACTAACACTAACGAGGAGCCCAAGTGGATCAGGGAGATGGTCGACTCAATGAAGAGTAGACTTTGAAAGGACACCATGGTCAAAGAGATGGAATCCTAGGATAAGAATGAGACGTGGGATTTAGTCGAATTAGGTAGCAAGTGGGTATTCAAGAAGAAGATGAAC